>CAJNIZ010044656.1:25138-48849 GCA_905231905.1 Symbiodinium pilosum | reverse complement strand
GTGGCGGTGGCGGCGGGGGCGGCGGCGGCGGCGGTGGTGGCGGTGGCGGCGGCGGCGGTGGTGGTGGTGGTGGTAGCAGTAGGGAAAGTGGTAGTAGTGGTAGCGCTGGTGGTAGTGGTGGTGATATTGCTAGTCCACAGTACACTTACTTTTTAAAGCCCCCCTTAAGTAAATAGAATATGGGTTATATCGGCATCTTATTGAAATTTACCCAAAACCATATTCTATCTACTTAAGGGGGACTATAACCCTATGAGTATTGCCCTCTCCCGACTCCCAACCTAACATGGAGCCCGAAACAGGCCTTACAAAGGCCATTGTCCTTCTAACAAGGAGCTGTATCGGGGTTGGTCTCAAGGTCCTTCGGGGAAGCAAAAGAAAGGGTAAACTATCTTCCTTACTGGCCAGTCTCGGAAAAAAAAGAAGTTTGATCAACTATCATGTATATCGGAACACTTACCGAGTTTCTAATTTCATTTGCCTTCATGTCATCCCATTTATTGTCGATGTTCAGATTTTGGGGTTCCATGTGAGCCATCGTCTAAACTGCTTGCATCCTCCTCAATAACCCCTATAGTAATCCCCTACGTAACCCCCTCCAAGGAGTTAACACTATAGCTCATGTATGTTTGCGAGGAGGGCCGCTACTTGGTCCCTGAGGGTTTCCAGCTTTAGGATTCTTAGGATCCGGTAATTCAAGTTGAAGTCTTGGGTGCTGACTGGCTTCCCGGCAGCCAGGCTGCTTAGGTCTTAGGGTTTAGGATGAAAGGTTTAAGCAACAGCTTCAGAAACCCAAACAAGGCCAATTCGGGACCATTGTCTGCAAAAAGTGGCTGTTGCATGAGGTCGGGTGAGGTCGTTGTGATGTGCGCAGAGTTTAGGGTCAGGATTGACGGTGGCGTATGAGGCCCCAATATACCTAGACGCCTATACCCTACCCCTGTTTTAGGGTACCTAGTTTTGTATATCGGGGATACTAGACATAAAGCTAGGAGCCCAACAGAAGAGGTAGGGTATAGAGATCTAGGTAGAGCCCAATGTACCCACAAATTTGATACTAATGAGGACCTCCAACTGGTGGAAAGGCTCAAACCTGCAGTATACATGTATGTATATATATATATAGATATACGCATATATATATATATACATATGTATATGCATATACGTACGTAACCCTACTTAAATACTTACAAAGATACTATTGACCAAAATGATGTACTACCCAGAGCTGCGTACTTGGACCCTGAGTGCCTTCAAGGACGATTTGCGAGCTCCATACGGTTTAGGGCACAACAGAACTCTGACCTCTTCGCACTACCCCAGGCGCCACATTCGCCAAGAGGAAAGAAAATATCAGGAACCGCAAGCCTCAACCAACCAAGTGTTGGACGTTACGATCCCGAGCCCAGGAGCACAAACCTTATCGCGATCGTTACGCAGCTGTGAACAAATATTTGTTCCTGTCGAAATTGTGTGCCGCTGTTGGAGGTCAGGCGGATTTGTGTTTCAACTGTAAAAAAGTTCATTTAGGGTGGGTACCTGTGTTTCCAACTTAGAAGTTATATGACAGAACACTAGCACTCTCCACACGTAACGGTACTAGACTCAAATCTATCAAATGGTTATCGACACCTAACCGTAATAACCCTAAACCCCAAACCCTCTAAGTAATCGCTATTATCATTCTCATTCTCAGGTCTACTTGAGATACCGTATCCATAGATACATAGGAACCAACCGCTAAACCCTAAACCCTGTTGTTGAGGGTTTTTAAGGTTTATAGCCAGGATTTGAGGTTTAGGGTTATTGGTAGTTATCCCTATGACCCCTGTGTACCCGCAATGTCCATTCAATTGTCCGTGCTCTTGTCCATTTGCTTCTCCGCTAACAGATAATATTCTATACCCACAGCCAGAAACCCTAAATCCCTGAACCCTAAATCCCTGGACCCTAAATCCCTAAACCCTAAACCCTAAATACATCCCTAGACCCTAAACTCCTAAATGCGAAAACCTAAATCCTAATCGAACCCCCTAATGTAAACCACACCAGCCGGCCTGTAGAGCCTCAGCCAGCTTGATGATACCCTTCTGATCCTCAGCAAGTATGGTCAGGGTCTAGGGGGTTAGGATAAAGGCTTTAGGGATTAGGGTTTAGGGTTTAGGGATTCGGGATTAGGGGTCAGGGTTTAACCCTAAACCTTTGGGTTTAGGGCTTAGCAAATATGGTCAGGGTCTAGAGATGGGGGCATAGGGCTTCGGGCTTAGGGCTTTCTCCACAGGACCAGTAGGTGAGGAACGGAAAAGGAATCCCTGCCTTATTTCTAGACTTTCAAGCCCCATCTTCAGATAGACCCTGACCCCTTGACCCCCAAACCCCAAAGCCTAAACTGTAAACCATGCGGCCGGCCAACTTGCAACCACACATGCACTCTCAAGCACTCGGTAGTTTCTCAAACTAAGAGGACCCCAGTATAGACCCCCAAAACGTATAATCCTTATTATAAGAACCTAAACCCCAACCCTAAAATCGCAGCCTTAATTTTGGGAAACCCTAAAGCCTAAACCCTATATATCCTCTATAAACACCTAAAAAGGTAACAATTTAAGCTCCTTAAATCCCTATATTCCCCCAGTTTCCATTTCATTTTCCATTTTCTTTTCCATTTGATTCTCCATTATAGGGGGATAATACCCTAATTTTTGGAAACCACCCCTAAACCCTAAACCCGAATTTTTGGAAACCCCCACTCCCACTCCAGAGCCTCAGTGGCCTCACTGTGACCTTGCAGCCTCCAAGCTCAACTGTTCCCAGCTTCCAGGGCTTAGGGTCTAGGGTTTTGGGATTAGGGTTTAGGGTTTAGGGTTCAGGGTTTAGGGCTTAGGGTTTAGGGTTTTGGGATTAGGGGTTTAGGGCTCAGGGAATAAGGCTTAAGGCTTAGGGCTTAGGGTTCAGGGTTTAAGACAAGTTTTAAGACTTGTTTTTGTGAGTAGCATTTGTTTGCTCTTATGAAATACCACACCTAAACGGAATATAAAAGGTCTTCTATTTGGCAGACTACAGGCTCCGCCAAAACATGTGCTACTCATGCAAGCTATAGTCTAAACTCCTAGTATCCCCCGTGATAAGCCCAATAATATAATCCCCTATACCCCCTTCAAGGAGTTTGGACTATGACTCATGTGAGTTTTTCCAACCCAGGAACATTGCCGCTGGCCGTGAGATTGTTGCTTTCGAGGTTGAGAGATCGCAGAGTCCTTAGTCTTGAAAGATTGAGGGCGTTTAGGGTCCGAAACCCAAAGCCCTAAGGAATCTTGAAGGGAACCCAGAAATAAGGACCTCACTCCCCAAACTCTAAACCCTAAGCTGGGTTGCTGTTAAGAAACTTAGATTAAGTTACCATAATGGGTATATATAGTCAATAATGTGGTCTCCCCAATTAGTAACTTAAATTAAGTTCCTGAACAGCAACCCACTAAGGTCCACGGAGGTCTCCGAATACGGGGCTCCCTTATGTGGAGTCTTTGTATGCTTTCCTTGAGCTATCTCAGGGTTTGAGGCTCAGGAAATCCAGGGGCCAAACCCTAAACCCTAAACCCAATCCTACACCTCAAGTCTGTGGGCATCAGGTCACAGGAGGGCAGAACACAATGTTGCACACGCTACTTGGAGGGTTAGGGGCGCCGATAATCATGGGGATAGCTGAGGTCATTACTTGGATTGTGGCTGCAGTTTCGATGACCTCTTCTTCTTGACCAACGTACTTTTCATCATCTTCTCTGCTCACCAAGCCATCACGCTTTCAAGGACATCTTGACCATAAAGGCTTGCAAAGTAAAGTACGTTACCTGCCGTATTGGTCTGGCAGAGATCTTCCTGCCAAAAACTGAGCTGTTGGAGGCAGGAACGGCCTTGCATGTGTGCCCTGGCAAAATGAAGAGGCAGCCATGCGCCTGCCCAAGGGCTTAGGGCGGAAGGATCGTCTACCGCTCAGGCTTCTTCCGAATTCTGTCTGCTGGAAACAACTTCATCCAGATCCTCGTCTATCGCAGCACTCAGCGGATCGCGTTACAGAGGGTGTAGGCATAGCTACTTAGTCGCTAGGACTCCCCAAGTAGTGGCCGTTTTCGCTATTCCGGAGGTCTTGACCCCCCCCAACGCGAGTCTGAATCAGCGCCCGCTACACCTTCGGTTTAGGGTTTAGGATTTAGGGCCTGCAACTCATAACGTCAATGAAATAACAGTCCCAAGCTCCTAACAACTCTCGGTTGATTCCGGATAGGGCACCACGCCTGCATTAAGACTTAGGGTTTAGCGTTTAGGTGTGGGGGGGGGGGGGTGAGCCGAGCAATCACAAGTATCATTTTGAGGTCTATTTGAGGTACCCTACAACATGACTACACAAGGAATCTGAACCCGAATATTGGATTACAAAGGCCTCTAGGGTGTTCATTACCTCACTGGGAGATTAACTTAACCGTCACGGGGTCAGGGGAAAGCAATCCTGGCAACCAGCATTGCAGCAAACAAGTGTGTACGATCTGTCAACCCAATCGGAGCATGGAGTTAGAACTTTGACTACTACCCGATGAAGGAACCGGAAGCGTAGCTTTAAATCGCAAAGCAGCATGACAAGTGTCATCCCAGAATGGGGCTGACAAGATCCAGGTAATGATATTCCGAAAAACTAGCCTAGCACAAAAAAGGTAGGATACTACCTGCTTACAACCTGGGCCAAGACGTCACTCGCACGCCGACGAAGTTAGTGGCCGGAATAACATACATAGCGAAGAACTAAATGGGAAAGAACATGCGACATTTAAAATGACACTGGGATTACGTGGTGATGACTAAGGGGAATTGTGCTGCAGGGGTCTGCACAATGTGTATAGGGTTTTGTGTCGATTCCACTGCCACTCTGAAAGGAGAAACAAGGGGACGATCTTTTTGCTACCTAATCAGGCTTCGACATTACTTCCGTGTGAAAGTCTTCTCCGGCCTAGGCTGCGTTTTGAACAGGCTTGACTGAAGATCTGGGGTTTGGGGTTTGAGGCTCATGATCTAGGGTTTAGGGGTGAGGGGTTCATGGTCTGTGGTTCAAGTTTCAAAGTTAAGGGTTGTTGGGCAATCCTCCACAAAGCCTCATGGTTGTGCATCATAGCCTTGATTGCGTAATTGCCAGAGCATGGATCAAATACAGTGCTCTTCCTCATTCCCCTAAGATTAAACTCTATAAACTCTGAACATGCGCCTGATGTGTGGAAATCCCCTTGTAACCTCCTAAGCCGCACCTCCTATACCTCCCAACTATCTATCATACTGGCCTGAACCCATGAAACATGCAGCTTCATGTGCAAGCTGTTGTTTTGGGTATTTAGGAGGTCTAGTTTCCCAGGATGATTCAGAATAGTTTCAGTTCCCAATTTAAAGCCATTTTGGTACTTTTCCCTATATAAACCACCATTTAGGGTGAGGTCGGGTCAGGTCGCCTCAAATTGCCCAGGTTTCCCGTCAGCCCTAAACCCTCAACCCTAGCCCCTAGCCCAGGGCGGCGCCTTTCCGTTGCTGGCCAAGCGGCTGGTTTGTCCGCAGAGCTTCACCTATGGGTTTAGGGTCACGTTCCGTTTTTCCCTAATTAAGCAAATACCTAAGTAACGCATACTCCGGGCCCAAATGGTGCAGATTTGTACTTAAAAATGTATTTGTCTACCTTTCGGTGCTTGGACCATCAGTATTTTGAGTTTAGCTCGTGGGTCGAAAGGTGCGAAGCTTAAGGGATTGAAGAGCGGCCTCTTCAAGGTCGCTCAGGCAAACCTTAGGTGAAACCCCACCCAGTAATAAGGAGTATAAGGGATTATGAGGGTTATGTTAGGTTCCGCGTGTTATACCACTATTACAGGATGGGGGGTCCTACTAAGGTAGACCACTCACCTATCATCTGGCATCCCCATCTTTGTCCCAATATTGGTGGATTCTCCTACTACCCGCCTATATACTGCGCTCCTACGCTGCCAACTAAACCTAGGAAGAATTAGGATCAAGTTTACGGGGCGTAGTAGGGGAACCCATGAAGTGTACAGTGAACGTACCTACAACCCAGGAAGCTCCAAAATACCAAGCCTTCAGCCCTCCAAGCCTTAATCCTGAGTCACACAAAATTCCTCCAAATCCTACACCCTCACACCAAGGGTAGGTTTGGGCGCCCTAAAAAGCAATTTTCTTATGGGTTTGTAGGGAACATAAGGGGCAACACAATTCGAACAATCATGTTCAAAACTGACCCTGCAACACCTACACCCTTAAACCCTTACCCCCCCAAACCCTCTAAACCCCCCTATCCCCCGTAACCTGAGCATTGCAGGCCTAACTTCTCGGCCGTCTGAACGCCCAGGTTGTTGCCCTCGCATTCGAGCTTCAGCAGGCCTCCAGAATCATGCTTAGGGTTTAGGGTTTAGGCTTCAGGGCTTAGGGTTTAGGATTTAAGGTTAAGGATTTAAGGTTCAGGGTTTAGAGCTTAGGGATTGGGCTTTAGGATCTCTAAACCCTAAACCCATCAAAACCCTAAAACCCCCAAGGTCCTTTCTTGGTTCAGGGCTTTCAAAGGATGATCGGGGCTAATGAAAAACTATTTACGGGCAACAGAAGCGAGCCATTGGGGTGAAAGGACAGCAATAGTGGGGAATGGAAAAGGAACTGTAAGCTGCTATAGCATTTAGGGTTTAAGGTTCAAGTGCCCAACAATTGAGTACTTGGGAGCTGGGTACTAGTGAGTGTAGTATAGGCTTTGGGAAAACACATCAATGGATATGGAGATGACCCGTAGAAGAGGGTTGGTGTTGAGGCTTTAAGTGTAGGATGTAGAATTAGGGGGCAAGTGCTTCGTGTTCAGGGTCTAGGGTTTAGGGCTTGGGTATGTTCCCATTGCCCTGGGGATACCACAACAGCTAACGTTTAAAATGACAAGGGGTTCATCTAAATCTTAAACCCAACCCTAAACTGCAAACCTTCACCCCCAGCGCACCGCGCCTTGGTTTTTCTCTAGCATCGTCGCAAGGGACACCCCGTCTTCGTCGGTCAGTCCCTGGCAAACGTCACTTTGCTGAAACGTAAGTGCCTTTGGTTGCTTGTGAATGTCGCAAAAGGCGTATTTTCGGCTAACATGAAGAAGAGAAACATGAAAAAGGGACCCCCAAAGGTATTGAAGTGTTAAAGTTGTGGACGTGTCCTATCACCCCAGAAGCCCAATGCAATGTCCATCTTTTGTGGGGGTTTAGGGTTTAGGGTTTAGGGGTCCAGGGCTTGGGGTATAGTAGAACTTGCGGCCTCCGCTTGATGGAATGGATGCAGGAAATCTTGGACCGCCCTCTATACCCTCTACCTGAACCCTTCAAAATAGAAACCCCTCGGCCATTTTGGCAAAAAGCAAAACCCCTGTTTGGTTTTGAGCCGAATACATATGACAAACTCTTGCAACTTCAGCCCAGTACCTCTACTACGATCTTTGTTGTCTGATTTGTGGAAGCTCACGCTAGAATTTGAGAAGGAAAAAAGACCAAGTATACCAAGTATAGGGAAAAGTGGGGAATCCAAAAGCAGGCACCTATCTATGGCCTTCCCCTAAACTACCATAAAGCCCCGCGAAGTGTCCTGTAATCAAGACCGCTGCTCTCCAGTTCGGTCATGAGCGGATTTGGGTTGATCCAGATTAACCATATGAAAGTCTGGGTTGGGTAATTAACCCAAATCCCTTATTCCTGTAGTTATTTAGAGTAATGGGTACAAATCTAAACCCTGAACCCGATCAATCCCTGAGCCCCGACATCTAGGCTTAACCCCAAAAAAGAGAGTGCAAACCTGTTGAAGTCCGAAACTCCGGGAGCTCTGAACACGGAGGGCCTTTTTTAAACTTTAGGGCCGGGAGGCTTCGAAAGGTTTTGAGAGGCTTCCATTTAGGTCAATTGCTGCTACGGTTTGGAGGCCTAATCCCTCAACCCTAGACCACCCAAAATCCTTCACTTGGAGCTACTCAGCCATGATCCTCACCAACAAAGTGCTACCCTACGCCTCGTAATTTAAATGATCCAAAGACAATTGGGGCTCATTAGGGCCAACTAAAGAGGAACCTAGAGGGCAAATAGTATAAGGGGGTGGTTCGGAGAACCCACAAAAAACTGTTCTTGGTTTTGATAACATACCCTAGCAAAACAGAGGATTTACCCTTACACTAGATTGTGATCTAACATCTGACGCTTAGAACCTAAGACGGCTCCCAAACCATTCGGCTACAAGTAATTAGCCAGGGGCTACAACTAACCCCCTTAACCCTAAACCTAAGCCCAAAAGTAGCTACTTCTCATAGACCCTGAGGCCCAACGTAGCAAGTACTAAGACTTACTGAAGTGGACAGTCTTGGTAGACCTCAGTGCCCCAGGTAGGCAGGCATTATTTGTAGACTTGGGGCCCTAAACCCTAAACCCTAAACCTTAAACCCTAAACCTTAAACCCTAAACCATTATTTGTAGACTTGGGGAAGGGTTTAGTGCATTATTTGTAGACTCGGAGCTGCATGGAAAGTCCAACACCATGATTCCTAAACCAGTTTAGGGTTTTAGGGTTTAGGGTTTTGGGTTTAAGGTTTAGGGTTTCCCTAAACCCTAAACCCTAAACCCAAGACGATAGACCCCACACCCTACACCCGAGTTGGGTTCAGCCTCTGAAAAAACCCTGAGACTACTTACTTTGGAGTTTCTCAAAATTATGCCTGGATAATCCCGAATGACCCCTATAACCCCCATATATCCTGCAGTGTCCCTGAGGCCGCCTCTTTGAGAAATGGTAGTTTTCATCAATAGGCTGACCCCAAAACAGACCCCAAAAGACTATCATCGTCATGACAGGGACCCCCAAAAGGGTAACCCTAATTTTGGGGAACCCCCCAACTCCAACACGAGCCTTACGATTGAGGTCAATGGAGCGGCAGGACCTTCACGCTGATGCTCAGGGTTGAAAGCTTTTTTCAGGGTGTAGGGGTTTGGGCGGCGGGTTAAGGGTTGAGGGGTTTTGGGTTTAGGGGTTTGGGTTCAGGGTTTGAAAGGTTAGGTCTTGTTGTGCCCCCCTTTTTATGGACCCCCTGACATAATACCGGTTCTCATCTGATTTTCAACGTTCGCTTCCACTTGATTCTCGATTACACGGTAATATCCACAAAATCTATATAGTCCCAACAACGCCTTTAAAGGGACCTAAGGCTTCCATATCATTTTCCGTTTCCTGTCGAATTGATTTTCCATTCATCCCTACACGTGATTTAGGGGTAAGGCTTTTATAGGGTTTAGTGACAGACCCCAACCTAGGGCCGCAAGGATTCTGCAGCGTCTAATGCAGCTTGAATTTCTATACCAAGACGTACAGGTCGAAACATTTAAATGGTAGCTAGCTTGGGGCAACAGTATCCCGCACAACCCATTTGGGCCAAAAGTCTACCCCTTAACCCTATACCCTTTGGATTCTTTTAGGGAGGGAATCTGGGTTCCCGCACGTGTTCTCTGAGAGATTCTTCGCCAACAGGCGGAGTCGAGCAGGGTTCAGGTCGATACCGCAGGCGGTGATGTCGGGAGCACTGACGTTTTTCATCCTTAGTTGAGCCATAGTCTAAACTCCCAGTATCCCCCTTAATAATCCCTATGGTGGTCGCCTACACAATCCCTTATAAAAAAGCCCCTTTAAGGATTTGAGATTATGGCTTGGTTGGAGGTGACGGGTTGAAACTTGGAGGTAGTAGGACAACTAATATGAATAGAAATAAAAGAAATAATTGTAAGAGTTGGCAGTAGTTGTAGTAGCACTAGTAGAAGTAGCAGACTGGTAGGGTTAGTACAGTAGTAGCAGTAGAAGCAGTAGTAGTAGCAGCAGCAGTAGTAGCAGAGTAGCAATAGTAGAAGTAGTAGCGGTAATACTAGTAGTAGGAATAAGTAATAAAGCTCAACAATCATAGCGATTGCGCACAAGATGGGGAGCCTCTGTTACTGGGAGTCCTGACTCAGGGCAAAAAGTTTTTTCTTTGAGTTCAATACGCCCAGGAAACGCAAATGGTGCCCAAACATGCCCAAAGCAGCCTCGAGCATTCATAAGCCCCGCAAAAAAACCCAAACCAACTTGGTCGAATAAGAATATTTTGGTTACCTGTCGAAGGACTTTCTAGTGTCAATTGTAAAGGGGTTGGGGCGCCCAACAATCAAAATCCTCCTACTAGAGTCAGTTGCTGCGCGGCTACGTAGAGGTGCATGACATGTAGTGACCACCGATAACTAACTATTAAGTCCCATGAACTTTCAAGTACCGAGGCTTTCAGAGTCTTTGCTAACTTCCAGAAGCCTCACAAGACTTGAGTGGTATAGGATCCATGAAGATTTTAAGTGCCTGACTGAGGAGGAGGGCCGAAATGCCCTGAGCCATGGATCGTCTGCAGACCAGCCTAAAACCTAATCCTCCCTACCTACGAGGAGCTTCATGAGCCCTTGGTAAGTATTTTCTAGCTGGCTATGGTAAAGCCTATAGGGCTCGTTAGGTGGGGTTCAGGCCAAGATATAAGTGGTTACTGAGCCCGATGGACCTCCACGTACTACCTAGACCTTGGATGTCCTACCTTTTTTGGGGATATACCCTATAAATATGTAGGACAGAACCCCAAAAAAAGGAAGGACATCCAGGGCCCAGGTTTCACCTACAGAGGAACACATACCCGTAAATTTGTTGAGCGAGGCGCGCGGATGACTGGTAGCTGGTAGTAGTTATAATCAATCCTAGTAGTAATAGCAATACTAAAAATAACGGTACTAATGATAGTAATACTAATATCTCATAATAGTAGTGATCGTAGTAGTAATAGTAATACTAATGATAATAATTAGGGATGTTGATTCTTCAGTATCTCGCGTGAGGGATTAGGGTTTAGTCCGACATCCTCTCCTTCTGTCACCTAGGTTTTCACCTGTTACACATGCCAGTATGCAAAGTGCAGGTAACAGTTTATAGAAGGTGTAAGGTCAGGCAGTGAAAAAAGGCTTAGATGCCGAAATCATCTACCATTCAGGTACTTGGCCCTCCCTTGCCCTATAGTCCCCCTTATGTAGATAAAATGTGGCTCTGGGTATTTTATAATAACATCCCCATATGCCCCATACTCTCTCTACTTAGAGGGATTATGAACCCTGTTCAGGTAGATATGTGGACCTATAGGGTTCAGTAGTCCATGAACTGCTGCTTGGCTTGGAGTGCCAGACTGACTATCTACCTATGCCTCGTCTTTTGGGGTTTAGGGTTTAGAGGGTTGAACTAGGTAAACTTAAACGGGGATGTGGTCTTACTTTTTCCATGGGGTGAGGAAATTGTACGCGCTTGATGCTCAACAAGCTGTCGCGGGCATGAGTCAATGAAAGAATGTTTCCTATAGTAGTCCCCATACCATCCCCGATATCGATCTCCAGACTCCTTTCCCTACAATACATGCGAAACCCTGGTCATATCCTAGTTTCCACTGTCTTTTCTGTGGCCTACTAACCACAAGAAGTTCAGGCAGGGAGTCAGCGAATGTAGGATCCGATCCAATCCGCCCTCCATCTTTTTTCCTTGGCTGAACAGATTGATGGTCATTTTTGGGTAGACCCTAAACCCTAAAACTAGGCTATCCTAATAAAGGACGATAGTGTAGTTGGGCAATATGGGGAATTGTTATTTCAGGAATTCAGTTGGGGAGCGAGGGTTATGCTACTTTGTCATAAGTGTGCCTTGGTTTGTTGTTGGCTGTGTAGTATCTTGGGTGGTGCGTAAAACAACGTAGGCGTACCTGGCTTTTTCCTTGGAAGCCTATGTACAGTACCTCAGAAACAGAGATCTTGGGGCCGAAGAAGTCGGTAGAACCCTTTTTGCCCCACAGCGTGCATTATTTTGCGTACTGGACCCCTGAAGGTGGGGATGTAAACCTATCAGTGGTCCAGTTCAGCTTTGAAGCACGGTTGCGAGGCTACAGTCAGAACTTGGCGTGCCGCCTACTCGCAACTCAAACTCTAAACCCCATAAACCCCTAAATCCTAAACCACCAAGTTCAAAATCTCCAACACCGAAATCTTCAAGCCCTAAATCCCCAAACCCTTAAGCCCAAGCCCTGCAAACCCTCAAACTTCAGCCTCATAGCTTACAATGCTCCCATCATGAAAGAAGGTTAGGGTATAGAGTCTTTAGTCTCAAAAAGGGATCCCTCGACGGGCTTTGGTGATATAAGAGGAGTACAAGAAGACTAACAGGCTTCCGCTTGGATTTGTTTAGGTGCGGGCTCCTTCTTCACACTTCCGCATTGCTTAAGATGTCCATAACCCTGAGCTTAGTTCATGCATGGCTTGGGGTCTGGGCTTGCATCAGGCATAAAACCCTATGCAAGCCCAGACATAGGGTTTAGAGTTTAGGGTTTAGAGGAGCCCATTTAAAAAATAAAAAAAAAAAACACACACACACAAAGTTTCCGCGCAAAGTGCTGAAAACCGAAAGGTCTTCGACGCCCGCGTCGTCAGCACTACTTGATTGGAATAAGGGTCCAGGTAGGTAGGCAGTATGCATTCAGGGTCCAAAGGGGATCCCACGTAAGAGCCTTTGGGGTGCACTTATGCTATGCACGAGCTGTAGTCTAAACGCCTAAAAATCCCCTTGATAAACGCTAGCCTATAAGACTCCCCTATAGAACCCCCCTTCAATGAGTTTATTAGACCCTAAATCCTTCAGGGTTGCACAGAGTGAGCTCACCCAACCCCAAACCCCATGCTCTTGTAAGGAAAAGTGGCGCTGCTCCTCCTCCTCGCGCCTCTTTTGCTCTTCCGCCTGCACTGCTTCCGGCTTCAGGTCGAGATATATTTCACGCATGGGGGCTTTCTATAAAAATGCTATTTCATGGCTACGTGTTACAAGGATTGTATTAATGTTGTCCTCTATTTCGGGCACCACCCTTTTTGGAGATCCCATTTACGTCTCGTTCTGGGTTCCCCCACCCCCGCCGCGCCCCTCCAAGGTTTCCTCTCAAGTTGCCTCAATTAGGGGAACCCATCATCTTGTCATGTGGTAGTTTGTTCAAAATACCTGTGCCCAATAATGGTCATAAGGTCAGTTTCTTGTTTCATTTCTGCCTCTACGGTTGCGTGTTCCGAAGGTCCCTCCTTCCAAGGATCTTGGATCGGTCTTCGAGGTTCGGAGTGTCTTGGGCGCCATGAGGAATACAGAAGGATGACAGGGGACTGAAGTGAAGTGAGGTTCTTGGAGACCCCAAGGGAAGGAAATATGGGAAGAGACGCAGTTTAGGGTTTCGTCCTCACTTGGGATTGTATGAGGGCAATTTTGAGAAACTCCCAAATGCCCTCCTTCCTGCTTGTCTAGGGATGTTCTAAGACACGTCACAGATACCCTCAAAAGATTGGAGTTTGTCAGGTTTGGGTGCCAATTAGCGGTAATCAGAAGGAGATGTGAGGGCTTAAGCGTTTAGGTTTTTAGGGCTTTAGAGTTTAGGGTTTTAGGGCTTTAGGGTTTGGGGCTCAATTGTTTTGAGCTGGGCGCGGGAGGTGAAACAAATGCTTACTGTTTCTGTCAGTCATGACAGTGACAGTCATCGTAGCACATGTGGTTACCCATTTGTGTACAAACGACAGCAAGAATCACAGTGTTTGAGAGGCAAGCGCAGTAGTGAAACCCCCGCGAACCAAAGCTAAGATGTCATGGGTTTTCCTAGCTAGTACTAGGGGGTGATAGGCGAATCCATGATGGTCTCATAGCTGACTCTGAGCTGTGACTCAAAACAAGAGGGAACCCTGCGAGAATTAGAATTTGGGTGGATTTTGGATGCCTATAATACGGGCACCTAATATTTAGGGTACCCAAAAGGAGACCATAATTTTGACAACCACCCATTTAGGGTTTAGTGTGAGTTGGGCGGAGTATACAGGAAAGGCAACCTCCACGACTTATTTGTAAATCCTTACCCTTAAGCTAGGGATACTGACCCCTAAGCTCATGGTGTAGGGCTCAGGTTTTGAAGTCCATCCCTCTCCTACATGGCCTCAGAACAAATTGATTCCCTCCGTCTCTCCCTCCCTCTCTTTCTCTCTCTCTCTCTCTCTCTCATTTCTCCTTTCTCACCAAGCAATTCTTCACCCAACTTAGGGCTTAAAGACTACAGGTCCCTCTCAAATGCGATCCATGTAGCTATACAGCCTATGCTACTCTTTAGCACCAAGCAAGGTTCATGAGAGGATTATGGGAACACAGACCCTTCAAGATTCGGATTCTTTTTAGAGTCACATGATGCTAGTAGTTATCGGATCCTTTGTTGGAGAGTAGCCGCAATCCCTTCTTAACGACACTTGGTCTATATCGCATGTTTTTAGCCTCTACTGCAAAGCCTGAATGCCTAGATTTTGAATCAGCAACGCACGGACACAACAGGAACACGGCTTGAAGCTCCGGCCCTAGACGCACCTGCACCCGAAACCCCACCGTTGTAGTATTTGAGTCAGAATCAGAATATGCAGCCTCAAACCTCCTACATCAAGTTCTAAATCTGAAGCCAGCTGGCTCTTGCATGAAAACCAAGCCTCTTTGTCAATCTTCCAGTCAGGCCTATATAGACCCTAGAGCCACATCACATAAAGACGCGCCAACCCTCGCTGGAGTGGTACGTAGCGGTTCCTCTCAAAATCTGAGTCTGTATGATTTCTCTGGGAGTTACGTTTGCTTCCAACAATTCCAGTGCGTAATGGCCCAGAAACCGACAACTTTAGCCCAAAAATGCCCCGACCCTTCTGGGCCTTCTTTTTCTTCTCCATTCGCTGCTTCTCCTTCATGACCTGAAGCTCTTGCTGCCTGACACAAACGTGCTGGATTTCCAAGAGGCATTCGGCAACTTCTCCCTCAAGACCCCCAAACGCTGGAGCAATGCAAAGGCCAGCAGGACCAAGCACGTCCACTCATCAATACCCATCCCACCCTAGTTCTAACTGGGGGGTCCGTTATACTTCGGGCGCATAGGGGTTCACGGAACTCCTAGAACGGGTCTGACAAATCCCATCCGGTCTTGGAGACAGCCTCAAACCTTATACCATGATGTAGGTAAGTGTTTACTCTTCCACATTATAGCAAGACAAGGGGAGCACAGTTTATGATCATGTTTATGATCATGAAAAACTATTCAGATCTCTAAACTCTGGGTTTAGGGTTTAGGGGTCCACCCAAAACCACTGGTGATAATGAATACAGACACAAAGCTTGCAAGCCCGAAAGTCAAAATTTATTGTGCGCCCTGTATTAACGGCATTTGCGCCATCCGACTTTTGCAGGATCTAAAGCTCGATCCTCAAGAGTTTTCCCCATAGTAAGCCCTAGGGAAACACTTTTGCTCCACAGGAAAAACTCTTAGGGCATGTACTTTTCAGATCCTGTCGCGGTCTCGACTAGAAAGACCCGCTAAACCCTGAATCCTAACCCGAACGCTAAACCACATACTTTCACCCCTTTGCAACGCTTCGCGTGCCTACGTTGCGCCTCCTGCTTTTCCTGCAAGCCGGGCTAAGTCCATTGTATGGCAAATGGGGTCGAAATCAAGCCTTTATTACCCTGAGGCTCCATGTAAGTACCATTTACAGACTTTTGGGCTCAACGGTCATATTCGTAGACTAATAGGGTGTCAGGGTTAGTGTTTAGGTATCAGGGGAACGTTGCGATGGACTCTGTATATTTGAAGTCAGCACGGTGCCCTGGTTAACGCCAGCACATCTGCGCATCAACGGAGCGCAGTAATAGGGTGCCAGCGTGCTCAAGGCACATATGAGCTAGAGTCTAAACTCCTTGAAAAGGGTTATATGGGGGATTGCATAGGGAGTACTATATGGGCTATTATAAGGGGATACTAGGAGTTTAGACCATAGCTCATATGACCCTCCAGATACGTAACCTCCAATACAAGAAGGGGAACGCCATCCTTGAACATGAGCTCCAAACCTGATTTGGGAGTTTCCCCAAATTAGGGGTACCTTTAAGTCCCTATGTTCAGGATTGTAGTATTTTGGGGTCTATATTGGGGTCTCCCTATTTTGGGAAACTACCCTTTCCCGGAAAGCCTTGAAGCAACAGGCATACGGTGCTATCGGGGCTTCCACCGACAACTGAGTAGTGTTTTTTTTGGTGGTTGAACCTAGCAAGATAACATTCCTCATTTCAAACACTATACCCAAAAGGATGATATAATATTACTCTATATTGGGTACGATAGTATCCCCAAATAAAGTACTACTCAACTTGAATGGGAGCCACATTGCGAACACTCTGCTAAACCCTAAACCCTAAACCCTTGTCAACAATGAGCCACCCTGGCTCAACACATCTTACTCTAGGGCCCAGGTAGTCAATACTTGAGTACTAGGGAAAAAAGGGTCTAGGGTTTAGGGCTTAGGGTTTACTTAGCCCACATTAGCCCAAGAAGAAAAAGGATCCTTTTTACCTTAATATAGGGAATCCCATACCCCCAACAGTACAAAGGATCCCTAACATTGATCCTAAACCCCTAAACCCTAAACCCTATAGGGTTTAGGGGATTGGTCTTTTCAAGACAGTAAGACATTGAGTCTTTAGGATGGGCCACCTGGGCGCGCCAGAGCGCCATGGTCTTCCATACGATAGTCCCCCTTAGGTAGATAGAATATGGGTATATGGGGGCTTTAATATAATATACTCGAAACCATATTCTAACTACTTAAGGGGGACTACGCCCAGAAAAATCATTTTGATCCGTACAAATCACACACCGATGGGGCGTGTCAAGTCACGTAAGATGGATTCCGTGCACGGACCGCCTAGCGACAGGATCCCAGCAACCAACCTAGATTTGTTCAGAAGGATCTACTACCAGGAAGGTCTATGTAAAGCCTGCCTTCCAGCCCCAAAGGGTCCATGTATATATATAGGCATATATAGTAGTGTTTGCGCACACAACTACTGTGAGGCCCAGGGGCACACCGTACAGCTACATGGACCCAACTACGGGCACCCTGTTGGACTTGAGTCAAGTTTGCAAAGATGCGGAAGTCCTTCTCTTTGCGAAGATTCTCGGCATCTTCTTTCTTCTTCTTGAGCATTTCCTCGGCACTTGCTGCTGATAGGGCAGGATTCAAGAATACATAGCGATCACGAATCTGTACATGTACTGTTGCCCGATGAACATAAGATCTACGTGGGCTCATGGGCTCATGTTCTCTGAGTTTTAAAGATATATCTAACATGCTCAAACCCAAACAGTGCGGTCCCTTGTCAATCATAGGTTTGCAGATGAATCTTGAACCACATGGGTTAGGAGGACCCCCCCCCCACCCTGTAACAATGACACAAAAAGAATATACGAGCACCCTAACATTATCCCTTACACTATTGCTGGGTCGGGGGGGGGGTCACCCTAAACCTTAAACCCTATACTATTACTGCACCTAAACCTATAGTTTTGTAAGTTTCGTAGATAAATCCTGAACCATATGGGTGGTTGTCAAAATGGCCCAAGGGATCCCCCCATAATCCCTTTAACATCTCCATATGAGCTATAGTCTAAACTCCTTAAAGGGGGTTATATAGGGGATTCTATAGGGGACTACTACAGGGGTTATCAAGGGGATACTAGGAGTTTAGACTATAGCTCATATAGGGTCAGGGTCTCTAGGGCACCCTCCTCAAGCTTTACAATCTTTCACAGGCCGTCAAACATTTCTTGTCCCATGAGAGATCCTAAAAATGGAACCCCCTATATAGTTTTGGGTTCATATGGGAGGAGGGTCCAGTTTGGATCCTTTGTAGAGGCAACTGCGATCCAGAAAACTACCGAAACGAAAGCCCTGAGCTTGCCAAAAAAAGGTGGTGTAGGGTTTGGGGTTTAGGGTCAGTTCGGTTTATGGTTCAGGGGAGTAGGGAATAATGAAATGGATGCACAGAAATGTAATCCTTATATTCAACTCCTGCATTGCAGGCTGAGCATGAGCAACATGTTCATCTTCGGAGGTTTAACTCCCTACTACGTACCTATAATGCTAGCCTTTCCGCAGTATAGGCCAGTGTCATGGGTGTTTGCAAGTTCTACCCAGCCCATTAGACCTTCTAATTTAATGCTATATGTCGATCTAGAGTAACCCTTATATACTCCTCCACACAATCTTAGGGGATCCAATGTGTAGGTAGTATACTCAACTGGACCGGCCCCAAGCACCAGCTGGCAGCACCATACTAAATCATATGGGCTCAAAAGCCCAAGAAAAGGGGTTTAGGGTTTAGGGTTTAGGGTTTAGGGAATGGAAAAAAGATGGAAGCTAAGATTTAGGGTTTAGAGGCTGTTATCGGATGGAGAAGGACATCGAAGCGACTGCATTATTCAGAGTTTGGGGTTTAGGGTTTCGAGTCCGCATACCAAGTAAAGGAATAGCTAGGAATTTGGCAATTAAGAGTACTCGTACTAGACGTTGTGAGGCAGTCTATGATTGTTGAGTTCTTCGGGGCCCTAAGTCAGGGACTGTGGAGAATACTCTCCTGAAAAGGCACCCCACGTAAGCACGTGTCCTTTTGAAAGGGTCCGTGTGAAGGTCCATGTATATTCACAGAGTGCAACGTGACGAGTCTAGGGTGCGTGCAGAAATTTCATTAAAAAAACAGGCAGAGAATACATCAGCCACCATAGATGCGCGCTTGTTGTGGAGCCCATCGTCCATTCCATGCAAGCCGAATTCCCGAGTTGGCGCCGGAAATATCCAACCCTACCGGGGCAAAGTACCTATCTGGACCTTTCGCCACTTCGAAAGTAAGTAAAGTAATGACACAAAAGCCAAAACCCTAGACCTCTCATGGTTCAGATGGTTGTCACGTACGTGCTCCCAACCCATACTACCGTCATCACGTGGATGCCCTGAGCAAGATGGAATGCACCCAATATCAAGCGTGGTTCAGACGGATGCGAGACTCTGAGAAGTTGCGCCATACCCGGGGCCCAAATCCCTAACTAGTATAGGCTGCAAGGTACCTTGAGTACCCATTTGGCTCCAGATGATGCGTTTCCTCTATATATGTGTGTACACTAATGGACATAGGTTCCTGATTAGGGACTACACCAGGGACTGTACTAAACTACAAGAGGGACCCCTATGTCCACAGCGAAGGGTCCCGTAATAAGGCAATATTGACAGTAGCTCAACGAATTAATTGGCAACTTGGACCCTTAGGGAAAGTGCTCCGAGCGGGACAGTGACTGTCTGGGCATAAAACCACCCAACAAGCATGCTTTCTATAGACCAAAGCCAGGAAAGCTAACAAACAAATGCCGAACGAACCCACAATCAAGCAAGACCAAAACCTACCCCAAAGGGTCCATCTAGTTACGTAGTAAATACTTGGGCCCCAAAGTACTTAAATGGGAGCCCTCTTTGGGCCCTAAGCATATGGTATCTTCTCACATGGGCCCTGCATCCTCTGCAAAATCTGACAAGGATCACAACTGAGACAGAAAATCCAGTGGGAAACGGCAAGACTATAGTAGGAAAATACTAGGAGTATACCTACTGAGGGTCCTTAGATCCTTACTGTATTCTACTATGTTCCCACGAGATTCTTGGGGTTCCCGGTTTTGGGGTTCCCATTAAGTCCTTGTTGAAACCTGGTTCAAAGCAGATCAAGCAAAAAATTGGCTGCTTTGCATAGCTACTGTAGAATCTGATTCATGATGAATATCTATAACCCCTGTGTAACCTTAAACCCGAACCCTAAACCCTAAAACCTAAGCCCTCCCTGAACCCTAACCCTCAATTCTAAACCCTAAATTCCAACCCGAGAACAGAACCCTAACCCTAAAACCTAAACCCTAAACAGTTATCCCTAAACCCTAACCCTAAAACCTAACCCTAACCCTAAAACCTAAGCCCTAAACCCTAAGCCTAAACCCTAACCGTTGTTTAACGATGCTATAGACCCCTCCCGGAGCCCAGCGCACGACGAGACGCGATCTTGCGCTTCTGCATCTCTTCGGTCCGCCTGCGTGAAAACATAGGGAATTTAGGCTTTAGGGTTTAGGTGTACATATCTACATATGAACTGTGGTCTGAACTTCTTACAGGGGGTTTAGAAATAGGGAGCATTATGAGGGCTATTGAGGGGAACTATAGGTGTACACATCTATCCAGGGTAATTTAGAATAATTTCAATTGCCGGTTTGAGGTTATTGGGACTATTTTCTGTATAAACCACCATATAGGGTGAGGTTGGGTGAGGTCGCTTTGAATTGCCCAATCTATATATATATATATGAACTGTTATATAGGGGGATTATCTAGGGGAGTAGTATAGGGGTTAGCAAGGGGGGATAGTTGGAGTTTAGACTATAGCTCGTATACATATGTACAACACTTTAAGCCCGAGGCTCCAAGTACCTAATCGAAATTCATGTTGGCCCAGATGGGTTCATGTACTGTATAAGCAATTTCGTACCAATCTAGCTACTTCCTTGCTTCCGCAGGCCTAAAAACAGGTCTACTACATTGTGCTTTGTCATGCGACTTTACCGTAAAACCTAAATCCTGAACCCGGAGCCCAAACAGATAAGGTGTACCTGAACCCCAAAGGTAGGTAAAATAATGGCCTCAAACCAATAAAACCCAGCCCAAAAGTCAATTATTCTACATACTTTTGGGGTTCAGGTACCTGTCAAGCTGCAAGAATACTATCAGCTCCTTGGGCCGTTACTGGCTTAGGAAAGTGTAGGCTTTACGTGGACCTGGGCCGGTATAGCACTTGAAGGCTTAGGGTTTAGGACATGGTAGTTTCCGTAATTCCGTACATAGGGCGCCTTCAATGTAGACCCCAAATACTACCAACCCCCCCCCCCTCCCCCCTGGCCCCCCCCCTCTGAGCTTGATGGCTCAGGGAGCATTGATTTCTTTTGCTTGGAGGGTGGGATGGAACCCAGCAGAGACTGCCAACAGCCCTGATGCAATTGCTCGATTTACGTTTTGGTCGAGTTGAGCAGGAGAGCTTGGGTACTGCCCCCCCTCAGTAACAGTTGGACAAAAAATATAATATGGTTATACATCTTAATAGGACCCCTAATATCGACTGTTCCTGGGGGGGGGCAGTACCCAAAGGAGAGCACGCAACAGTTCGGTAAGGCCAAGATGTGGTTTACCGCTCCTATGCCTGTGTATGTCAGAAACGAAAACTTCGTGTTGAATGGGGAAAGCATACACTTTCCCACATTTCTACACCCTTAACCCTACACCCCAAACCCTATATAACCCCATTATAGTAGTTTCAATTTTCTTTTCCATTCCTTCATGTTTGCCAATCACGGTTTTGTCTTTGTGGAGCTCCTCTCTGGCTTCCTAGTTTCGAGGATGGAGGGAGAATTTAGGGGCCGACATAACTGGAATTAGGTTTGGGGTTAGACTGTGACTATACAAGGGCTGTTAAGAAACAGTCTTGGAAATCACTCAGGTTTCTGCATCAAACACCCTATAAGCCCATGTGTGATCCCAGTTTCCATGCTATTTGCTCATTGATGTCTAGATTTTAGCCGTAAAAGTCCTACTCAATCATTGGATATTTGGATGCTCATGATTTGAGTAGGTATCCGGCATGCTCATCCGGGTTTTGGGCTTTAGGGTGAAATTGGATTTAGACCCTGCATGAAGAGTCACAGCACCTTTTTTGGGTTGCCCTTCAACCCACACCAAAATGCTGATTCTTCACTGCTGCCTCCTAAAACGTCGTGCTGAACTTGTAGAGAAGCCACACTAGGCTAGATCTGTACCCGGACTGAAACTCTCCATCAAAAGCATGGTAGAGGCCACGAGCCCGCCAAAAAAAAAGAAGGAGCTTAGGGGTAAATAAACAACCTTTCCATCGGGTGTTGCTCTGAAGGCTACATAGAACAGCCCCCCCCCATAATTCAGAATATATGGAAAATGAAATGGTAACTGGGTTTATATGGGTTAAAGGAACTAAAATAAACTGCTATCGTATATACTTGTGGTCCACAGGAGCTCTCATATGACTGTTCTGTCAACATTCGGAGCTCTAAGCGTTCGACCTTCAAGTTCCGAAGCTTGAGCTTTAGTCTTGTGGTTGTTTGCCACTTCCTAGACCACTATACCTTCCCGCCATTTTGGAGATACTTATTTCTATACAAAACAGATATTGAACCTACAGTTATGCACCCCAAAACGAGGCCAAATAAACAGGCATATTGCTAAACACCAGTCCTATCTGAAACTATTAATCCTAAACCGTAAACCAAAAAAACCTAAACCCCAAACCAAAAACCCTAAACACTAAACCCTTAGCCCTAAATCATCAAAAGAACCTTTGTCTGCCTCGTCTTAGGCAAGATCTCTGTTGGTGGCTTGAAGACCAGGGTGCCGCGCACCTGGGAACCCAAAAGAGCCAGGCTCAGGCTTGACATGTTGAAGATTGCATTTCCTAGGGTTTGGGTTTAGGGTTTAAGGTTTTGGGTTTGGGGTTGAAGGTTTAGGGTTTAGGGTTCGGGGTGTAGGGTTCAGGGCTGAATTAGGCCTTGTAATCCTCAGCGTCCAACCATGAAATTGCAATATATAAACATGTGCATGCTCACGCATATACGTACATGTGTACTTGGGTAGTACGGTCCCCAATTTGTTGTTGATTCCAGCTTGGGCAGACCGGGGCTGCAGAAAGGTCCAAGTACTCCAAGTTAATATGCTTGCCCCAAATCAACAACAACAACAACTACTACTACTACTACGACGAATAATAATAATAAAATTCCAACGTCCTTTCTGCATTCTCCCAACAGCATAAACTCGCCCAGCTCCTGCACATTGCTTCGGGAGCATCTATTTTTAGGACTTCCGGGCTACAGGGATGCTTCAACCTGTTTTGAGGGCGGGGGATACAGGAAGATGAAACAAAGGGATTGTCCCCTGAACGAATACTGCAGCCCCAAGCGTGTACAGTTTAGTAGTACCTACACCTTGATAAGCCGGTAGAAGCCATAAAGCTGTCTGTCTTAGGAGGAGCCCCCCACCCAGTAATAGTGACTATTATGGATAATAGGGATTATATTAAGGTCCTCTTATATTCCTATTATACCACTATTGCAGGGTGGGGGGTCCTCCTAATGTCTGTCATTTAAGCCATAGTCTGAACTCCGAGTCTCCCCCTCAATATGCCCTATAATACTCCCCTATACAACCCCTATTAGATTACGGCTCCTTCGGAATGTCATTGCAAATGTTCCAAAATAGATACAAAGTAGGTTTCAGGGCCCCAAATAGGTACTATTTATAGACTTTTTGTGCATGGGGCCTCCCTGAGTTGATGCGTAGAATTTTGGGCTTCTTTTTTATCGCGAAGATTTGCATTACTAACACCAAGATGTTCGGAGGGCTTGTCCTTAGTAGTGGCAAGGATTTTGGAACAAGAAACCATAATGAGAGCCCGGAACTTCTGCAATGGGTCCATGATCACCGCCAGGATGTTTCAAGAGTATCCATAATGGAACCTGAAATATTTCGGTTCAGGAGCCTCTGTAAAGGTCCGAGCTAGTCAGTCAAGGTCACCAATCCCCAATGCCCACGAGGGTGCCGTACGAAAACATTCGCTGGCGACACGTTTTGGCGACCCGG
>CAJNIZ010044656.1:0-25038 GCA_905231905.1 Symbiodinium pilosum | reverse complement strand
CTGGGGTCTTGGAAACCATGGTCTCCAAAAAAAGACTTGAGTACAGCGGTTGCATGTGATGGCTTATGTCAACATTGGGCGTCGGCATGGAGCCTGCCACGCCATGCACATAGCCGCTTTACCCAAGAAGGAATGCAAAAAAACACAACTTCACTGAAACTTCGCTCAGCAAGAAACCGCCTGTAAGACTTTTCACGGTTCGAAAGAAGCACCGCTCCAAGACAACTTCACTGAAACTTCGCTCAGCAAGAAACTGCCTGTAAGACTTTTCACGGTTCGAAAGAAGCACCGCTCCAAGATTCCGAGTAAGCCCTATACACGCCAATCTTGTGGGGATAGCTTGAGGTTACCAAAATCCCAAAATTGGCTTTCCCCGATGCACGATACATAAATGCGTCTTCAGCAACTCCTGTACAAAAAACTTTCCCAATCGTGTTCAAGAACCTCAAGAATAACATCCCGAGACACTCAGCCCTGACCCCAAACTCTAAACCTAAGCCATGAACTGCCAACCCTAAACCAGAAACCCTAGACCCTACAGCCTGAGAGAACCAACAAACTGAATCAATATGAGGAGCCTCAGGCTCTTCTTCATCGAAGGCTGCCTGGGTACCAGTTTTTGGTTCACGGCCAAAGTAACACGGTTTTGGAATCTGGCCTTGAGGTAAGGGTCTAACATCGCTTTCCTGAATTTTGAACACATCTAAGTGAGAAATATCTCGCATGAGTGGCTAGCGGGAGGTGTTGAAATTAGGATACGTTTGCTTAGTTATCACGAAGCCCTTCTCGGCGCAGCCGTTCCGAGGCGGACAGCAAGCAGCGGTTACAGACATACAACGTAGGTGCTTAGACCCTGCGGGTGAACGTCAGGCCCAACATATCGCATCTATTTACCCTACATTGTACACAACAATCCTGTGTATGCAGAGTGTCCGACTAGTTCCCAACAAGTATTATGGTGCCGGAGCATATGTGCACATATAGATAGATAGATAGATGGATGGATCGATAGATCGATACATAGACAGACATCTGCTGCGCGGACCCTTTGGAAACAGAAAGCCGTAATGCCAGACAAAGTTGCAACATCCTCGGGTATTGCCGGACTGGGCGCGACCGCCATGACTGCCTCAGCGCGGCTTTACTTTCCTACATTAAGGCTTTAAGGTCCGCCGGTCTTAGCAATTCAGGACTTAGCTGCTTAGGCTTTAGGGGAGTTTACGTTTTAGGGAGCTTCATGGGGCTTGGTAACCACCTGTAACTGGATTATACCCCGGCTTGTAACCGGGCTCAATCTCCAAAGGCCAAGTAAGGGGACGATAAACAGGGCCATAGCTCATATGAGCCCTGTAGTATATCCCTTAACAGGTCCCCCCTAAAACCCTATCTATCCCCCCAACCTAAATTTAGTCCATAGCTCATATAATCCCAGTTGTAAGCTGTTGCCAAGTCCCATGAAGCTTCTTTTATACCTTCAGGAGTTACTTTCTGATTGGGCTAGGGTTAAATGTTTGGGGCGTAAGATTTAGGGTTTACGGTTTAAGATTTGGTGTTGAGGGTTTGAGATTTAGTGTTTAAGGTTTAAGATTTATAGGATTTAGGGTTTAAGACTTAGCATTTAAGATTTGGGGTTTAGGGTAGAGTTTAGGGTTTAAGATTAGGGTTTAGGGTCTGGCAGGATACTCAACACTGCTTGGGGGCTTAGGGTTTAGGGTTGAAGGTTTAGGGTAAATATCGGGGGGTTTGGGGTTAGGGTTTAAGGTTGAGCTTTATATTGGGGGTTTAGGGTTGAAGATTTATGTTGGGGGTCTAGGGTTTAGAGTCGAGAGTTCAGGGTTTATCGGGTAAGTCCCTGTAAAGAGAAGTAGATTTGCTGTTCATCAGAGGCCATCAAGGAATGGTGTTGCGAAGGCACCCCAACATTGGGTTGGGTACCAACTGCTCCAAGGATATGGGTCGTTCTCGAAATTATGGTCTCGCTTGGGGTACCAAAATGGGACCCTGATTTTGGGAACTACTCATATGTATAAAGGCTAGCTATTGCAGGCCCATCTAGGAACGGAGATGCGGAAGCACAGCTAGCCGGTGAAAAGACTTAATTCTCTGCAACAGCCCGCGAAGGGGCATCTGCCCAAATTTCAAGCCTTCAGATACTCCTTAGTACAAGTGCTACCTAAGAAGACCCCAACTTCGGCACATCAACGACAGGAAATGAATAATAAAACCTAAACCGCACTGTTCATCAACAGCGGGAACTCCATTCTGCAAAGCCATTGCCGAATGCTGATAAACACCAAGAATAAATACTTGGTCGTCGTAGTAGTGATCTCGGCTATTGATACCAAACATCCTGCATGTCAGGGGATTCTAGCCAGTGGAATCATGAAAATTTGGTATCTCGAGATCATGCAGGCTTAGCATCACCCAGTCGCAACAGTAAGAAAAACATGTAAACCATGCGGCTTCTTAAGCCTGAAGCCCAAAACCTTACGTCGTAAAACGTAAACGCACCACAAACACTAGACCCTGAGCTAGATCATACTAGCCCTAAGCCTTGAACTCTGAACCTAAAGCCTACATGCTAAATGTGGAACCTAACCCCCTAAACCCTAAACCCCTATTCCCCCTTAACCCCTATAAGCTGCAAACCCTGAAGCCCCTGAACCCTTCTAACCTGGTCCAGATGCGCGCTCCTTCGGCCGCTGCGCGCAGGGCCCAGGTGCGGCTACGAGCCGCAAAATGCTCTATGCGACACTGGCAGAACGATGTTTTGGGTTTAGGGTTTAGGGGCTTTAGGGTTTAGGCTTTTTGGGTTTAGGGTGTAGGGTTTTGGGTTTAGGGTTTTGGGTTTTGGGTTTAGGGGTTTTAGGGTTTAGGCGTTTAGGGTTCAAGTTGCATGCGTGGCGAACAGGTGAAAATTATACAGCTGGCATACCGGGATCTGGGAGAGCGTAAACCCTAAACCTAGTTATGCATGCTGTTTGTATCGATATTCTCTTCTGGGATCCCTTCCTCAAGAATCCAGTTTCAGGCGTTCGCTTTGCGCAAATTCTCTCTACAAATACAAGCTGTTCCCTCACACCCTAAAACCTAAGCCAAAAATAGACCATGCACGAACGATCCTGGACTCTGTGTGCGCAGGCTTGTTGCGTAAAGACAAGCCTCATCTGACTGCGCGCAGGGATCAACGTTGCCAACATATTTGCCGAAACCCTCAACCTTAACGCCTAAAGCCTAAACCCCCTAACAGTGGGTTCTTAGGCCCGAATAGAGGATAGCTGGAGGGTTGAGGAAAGTACTATTGGCCTGGTCACAGCACCAGTTTAGGGTTGAGGGTGTAATTACTGGCCTTCGGTTAGCTAGGAATGAAGGAATAGATCCTTAAAGTAGTCCCCATACAACGCATTATACTGTATACTGGTTTCCATGTTCTTTCCATTCCTTCATTCCTAGCTAACCAAAGCCCAGTTTAGCTAGGAGAGGCGTGGCATTCAGGCTTTGGCTCCTCAACTCACACAGTTTGGATTGCAGGGTTCCAGGGGCCGCATCATCTCGGGCTAGGGCAAGGCACTGACCCCAAACTCTAAAACCCTAAGCCCTAAACCCGGAAGATCACGTCCTCTTCGGCCTGAATACATAGCCTCAAGTTTACGGCTTCCCGTTGGGATGAGGTATGGTGAAAGATAAGTAGGATCCCTGCCCTCCCCCAAGTAAACTTGGTTGGCTAAGGATCCGGGAGCCACGGTCTACACTCCTAGTATCCCCCTTAATAACCCCTACAGTAGTCCCCTATATAGTCCTTTTTAAGGAATTTAGACTACAGCTCATTTGCTTGGGAAAGGTAGGATTCTTGTTCAAATTTCACAGGGATGGTTGCAAGGATCAATTCCATGAAGCTCAAAGATCCAAGGACTTAAACCAGGGCTCACATCGGTTCCTAGAAAGGTGCTTTGGACCTGAACCAGCTATTGCAACCCTAAACCCTAAACCCTAATACCTGGACCCCTTGAACTAAATCCGAAAGGAACCTTGAGCCTTGTTCCTCAATAACTTATCAGAGCAAGACAATTAGGGTGCCTGAGGCTCCGCATTGCCATCCAGCTGTTCCTGACAGCTAATTGCAAGTGGTGGAAGCTCTAGGCTTTTTTTGAACATCTGGATTTTGGACCTTAGGCTGAGGGCCTATGATGAAAAGAGGGCCTATACAACTCAGAGCAGACCTAGGTTCCAAGAGAACGCGCCTAGAACATTTGTTGGTCTTGGTTGGTGGTGGTTTTGTTGGGATCAGACAATGTTTTCTTGGTCTTTGTTAGCAGCATTTGACTTAAACGCCCGCATACGTTGGGCAGCCGAATTCCAATCCCGCCGACTTCAACACCAAATGTAGAACACCATCCGAGGTTTCAGCTAAACAAGAGCTACATGTTGGGCCAAACGTCGAGCCAACAGTTGACTCAATTGCCATGACAGTACATTACCCTGCACTGAAATCAACATTTCGGGTCTGGAGATCTACAACAGCGCTACGTCTACCATAGTTAGTTTTATCTTGTATGCCACTAAGTGACATACATGCAAGAATTGCAAGAAATGATGAAAGGCTTCCTGCTGCTCCCTGGAATTTCGAGAGAGAAATGGACGTGCATCTGTGGAAGGCTTTGTGGGCAACTCTGATTTAAATGATGTGACCAACCAAGCCATGTGTACTCATCAAATCGGGGCCATGCATCGTCTTGCACACCATATGCTACCTGTCGGCACCTTGGGACCATCAGCACGTCGCCCGCCCAGAGAGTCCTGGGCTGCAGGAGATAGTAGTCGCCTATATAGTCCCTTGTAAACTCTTCAGGGAGCTTAGACTACAGCCCATAAAATCCTTGAATAACCTATATATATATATATATATAGCAGCTTCCATTTTCATTTCCCATTTTCTTGTCCATTTGATTCTCTGGTCTTGGGGTCTTTCATCATATGAACCATAGTCTTAACTCCCAGTATCCCCCTTAATAATCGTATAATACTCCCTAGATAACTCCCTATATATCCCCCTTAAAGGAGTTTAGACTATAGCTCTTGGGGGTACCAAAATGGGACACGATTTTGGGAACTGCCCATATACCAACCCTAAACCCTAAACCCTCCACCCTGAACGTTGAACCCGGAACCCTGGACCACCCTAAACTCTATGGCTACCAAAAGCTACCTTAGGGCCATGAAGCCAAGCTAGGTGCCCAGCGCAGCTGTCACCGCAACACCCGGCAGCGCGACGGCGCCGAAGGGGTCCCAGGCTGCGGCTTAGGGGTTTAGGGTTTAGGGGTTATTGGGGTTTGGGGTTTAGGGATTATGTAGAACTTTAGAGTTAGGGTTTGGGGGCTTGGGGCTCAGGATTTAGGATTTCGAGGCTTAGGGCTTAGGATATTTAAAGCTTAGGGTGTGGAGCTTGAGGATTAGGATCCAGAATTCGGTGTTATTCTAGATCAGTGGCCCAAGAAACACTGATGAAAACTATCCTACTACAACTTCATTTCTGGGGGTTGCAACGTATATTGTACAAGCTTGAGGCTTTAGTACATTGAGGCCCAGACAAGAATTTGCGTCATAACACTTTGAAGACTCCTGGTGGTGCTATGGCGAATGCTGCTCCTGCTCTTGGTCGCACGGGCTAAGTGCCAGCTGATAACCATCAGGGAGGTCTTAACGGCCCAAGAACTCAATCTTCATATGAGTTACTGTCTAAACTCCTAGTATCCCCCTTAATATCCCCTATAGTACTCCCCTATATGGTCCCCTACATATCTCCCCTTTAAGGAGTTTAGACTATAGCTCATATGGGTCCTTCTCAAAATTCTGATCGCCCTTCGGCTTAAGATTCTATTACAACACCCAACATTTAGGGGTCCCACATTGGGACCCTAAAATGAGGAACTCCTAGGGTTTAGGGGTTTAGGGGTTTAGGGTTTAGGACTCCCCCAAAACGCATGCTACGATTACGAATCCCACAAATCCCAGATACCCAACTACTGAGGAACCCGGACCCGAAAGCCAAAATGCCACAAACAAACCTGAATTTTGAACCGCGAACCTACAACCCCTAAACGAACATGCAAGCGGCTGCAGCGCAATACCCTTACGCCTGACTGTGAAGGGTCGTATGTCTTTCCAACCTCGCGCACGGGGTGCACAGATCCCTTCAACAGTTCTCTAAAGTTACTCCAAAGTAGTATAAGGTACCACATCTGGGATTACTATTTGCTGGATGCTTCCAAAGGTTCCGGGTAGGGGGTCTAAGCTTCAAGCCAATCTTAGCGCGATATCATAGCTACAGGGAATGACAAGGTAGGTATTTCAGGATAGTGTTGCCGAAATAACTCTTTCAGGCTACTACATTGCACACCTGCTCAGGATGTCATGCGGGCTTCTACGTTGTCATGGTCAATGATAAAGATGCCCGGTGTTTATGTAGAACTTGCTGTGTAGGGCCTCCTAAACCCTAAACCCCTTGTATCTCTGTTTGTGTTTTTAAGACCTTGAAAATGCAATGTAAGATGTTTAGCCAATCGACTTGCCCCCTTAAGTAGATAGAATATGGGGTATATGGGGATCTTATTAGAATATACCCAAAGCCATATACTATCTACTTAAGGGGGACTATACGTTCAGGAACAAACATGGAACACTAACCTTTTTCTTGCGAAGAGGCTTCGTTACCTTGGCCACCTAGACGCGAACATCAGACACCCCAAAGCTGAAAACCCCAAACTCTGAGCCCCCCAATCAGTAGATCCTTAACTTATGGATGCCCCGACGAACACCGAATCCTCCAGAATAAGCTCCAACCGAAGCTGGGACATGCTGTTGTTGTTGTTGTTGCTGTCCAGTCATTAGCATGAAATAGGGCATAGGGCTATCTACGAAGGGGACTACTGTGCTCCTGGAAATTGAAGAGCTTCACCAGAAAGATGCAATATTTGGGCAAATGGGTTCTTTTGTAAACACTTTGGGCGGCCAATCAATATGTACTTTCTGCGCAATGTACCCCGTATGCAAGCATTTTGAATATCAAGCTTTTGGTCCTGCACATTTTTACCGGGCACGAAGACATGCATGTCTGTAGAAATTCTGCCATGCTCCTGTAAGGTAGTCCCTATCACCCATTTCCGTACCCCTGACGGAGCACCAGGGACAGTAGCATGGTCCGAAACACGCCACGCCCTTACCGTTGGGTTGGGCGCAGCACTTGCCGACAGAGTATATGACTATTCCCGAGCTGGGCTATTTCCATACAAGTACCTTGGCTTGGAGAATGGGTGTACTTCTTTTATAAAAGCCTTACACGTACGTGCGTAGGACACGTCTGACTCATAAATACATTACATAGTTTTGGTTTATATAAAGAAGCCCCATGACCCTAGGTAAGAGAGTCGTGAAATTCAAGTAAATCGAGTTCGCAATTCAAGCCCTGGGGAAAATTCAGGATTCAGTGCTTTGGATCTGGATAATCCAAACTTCCCAACCTGGCAAACTTGAAGAACCAAGGTTCCTAAACCCTAAACCCTTGAATTCAAAACCATGGCTCCTCCTAGACCTGGGAAACGTGAATGCAAACCTTGAAAGTCCAATTTTCAGACTTGGAAACATTGAACATGCATCCAAGGCGTTGGACCTGGCAACCTGGAAACCCCAATGTGTCGGACCAACCTTAAGATTCCAGGCTCTAAACTTGGAAACTTTGAAAATCAAAAACCCAAGGTTCCGGACCTGGAAACCTTGAAAATACTAGATTACCAGCCTAGAAGCCTTGAAAATCCAAGGCTGCGGACCTCCAGCCTTGAAGGCGTATGGGTTTGGACCTCTACGCAGCTAAACCTGAAATTAGGGCATAGCTGGTGCGCAAGCCTTGAAAGTGCACGGCACGGCAAAGTTAAGTCGGCTGAACATTCTTGGACCTCGAGACCTTGAAGCAAAACACTCGGGACCTTGAAAACCCAAACTTTTTGACCCGGAGACCTCGAACATCAAGAAATCTGGAACTGGACACCCTGACAATCCAAGACCTGGGACCTGGCAATCTTGAAAATCCAACGGTTTGGACTTGGGAATTTTGAGCATGTAAGGAATTGCATCTTCAGCTACACCTTAACGCAAGGTTTAGCGATTGCACGAACTTTGACAATCTCAAGCTTCAGACCTGGAAACCTGAAAGACCCAGGGATTTTGAATGAATCCATGGCTTGTCACTTGGACACCCGGAAGATCCAGGGACATGGACTGGGAAGCACGAGAACTTGGGATGTGGACTAATCACTTCTCCCCATTATTAAAACCCCTCCTAATAATACATAATAAATCCAAGGCCCTAAAAATTCTTCATGAGCATTTTAAAAGGGGCTGTACTAATTTTAAAAGGGGCCAGACCATAATGAATTAGGGGGGGTGTTGAAGTCATTAGGGGGTATAATAGAAAATCCAAAGGATTTAGGGATCCCCTTGACATCCGAGGTTTTGGTTGATTTTCAAATGGTTTTATAAAGGATTATATATATATAAGAGCTGAATGCGATTTTATGATTTTATTACAGTTTTAGCCGTATTTAGTTAAATCTCACTTGAATTTCATTCGATTTCAATTGATTTTAAAAGGAATTTTCATCAAATTTCAATTCATTCTAAAGGGATTCTAATTCGATTTCAATTGATCTTAAAAGGAATTCTAATTAGATTTCAATTGATTCTAAATGGATTTTAATTTGATTTCAATTGATATTAAAGGGAATTTCAATTAGATTTCAATTGATTCTAACGGGATTTTAATTCGATTTCAGTTGATTTTAACGTGATTTTAATTCGATTTCAATTGATTTTAAAAGGAATTTCAATTAAAGACTTTAATTGATTTTAAAAGGAAAAAGCCACCCTAATAATACATAATTTCTGACCACCGGATTTTTTATTATGGGGGGGGGCGTCGTTTATTATTAGGGGGAAGCGATTAAAAACTTCCAAACAACCCATGGTTGTGATTCTGGAATTCATTTCCTGCGTTTCCGTGCCCGGGATCCTAAAAACTTTCAAGCTGGGTTGCCTGGCTTGGGGTGGAGCTTGACACGACTGTGCCGCGCTGGTGTTTCTTGCATTACACCCCACACGCACATGCTGCCAACAAATGCTACACCAAACCATGACGCCTAGCCTACCAGAGCCCCTGCCCTGAGTTCTGAGCTCAACCAGACAGAGTGCCTCGCGGAGGGGACCAGAGGCAGAGTCGTCACACAGTGCAGCTTGGATAGCGCCTTCCAGCACGGCGACCTTGCGGTAGTTTTCGAGATTATGGTCCCTGGTCTACCTGTAGCTACCTCATGGCGCTGTTCCGACTCCTGGCCGCGATGGTTCGCCAGGATGCTGCTGTTGATGCTTTTCTGGGTGTTGTTTTTCTGCGGCTAGGGGGTAATTATTAAGCCCTTTACCCCAAGACTGGTCACAACTTGGGTGCGTCACCACCTAAAAATACTATAATTCTTGCATAACCTGTCGGGAATATTGCACTGAAGTATACTTGGGCCGCTGCGTCTGCGACTAACTGATTTGGTAAGCGCACGAGATTAAGTGCCTCGCATCTGAGAGCAGAACGTGCCCCAAACCCCATAATGAACACCTTGTGGTGGGCTTTATCTGTCAACATTCCTCTGAGGACCCTAAACCCTAGGCCGTAAACAAACGGTCTAAGGTTTAGGTTCTTGGGTTCGGAGTCTGCGAAAGAGGCCTGGAGCATCGCGCAATTCTTCTTCTGTTCCAACACTCTCGGTCCTTTCGGATTCTTTCTGACAGTACCATGCGCTCATGCTTCAAGTACCCAATAACTGAGTCACGTTTTTTTCAAGATTCAGGGCGTGGTAGGGGTGTTGATAGCGCAGGTTGTGCAGCACTTTAGCGTAAACCCTCTTGAACGTGTTTCGGCAGCTGCTTAAGAAGCTTCAAACCCCCAAACGCTAAACCTTTCAGGCAATTCTTAGGAGACGCTTGGGACTCCAGCAGAAGCCAAATCATCCCCTTTGAATCATTCCCTGGAGCTCTGGAAAGGACGTCTATGCATGTTGCCCGAAGGGTCCAGGTACCCAAATATTGGGGCTTCAGGCCCGAAATGCTATGTCCGTGTCATTTGGGTATTTGGATCACTATGGATGAGCACCTGCACCTGTATGGAACCTGTTGCTCGATTTGTGGCTTCATTTTTGGTTTTGCGGACTCGAAGCTCCTATCCATGGTGCGTTGAGAGCCCTACCATACACCTACAAAAGCCAACTACTCCTGAACCCCCAAAAAACCTTTTGCACCTGTCATCCGTCATCCGAAAAAACCCTGAGGACTTGGCAAAAAGGTGCGTCTGCTCCCGCAGCTGATGCAAGCGGAAAGTCACCTGAGCTAGTGTGTAGTAGTCTAAAGGGTTGGGGTCAGGGTTTGGGGTCCGAGTACCCAAACATTGGGGCTTCAGGTCTAAAATGCTCTATTGAAGGTTTTGGGACCTGTATCCCTGTCACTTCGGTACTTGGACCTTTTGGGGTATATACTTAAAGTCAAGGGCTACAATACAACTACTCTACACTGTATAGCTACAGGGACCCTTTGGGCTGTTGTCTTTGCGCCATTAGCTTTGATGTTCTTTCAGGCCAGCCATAAGCTCTAAATCGTAAGGGGGTTGAGGGTTTGAGGGCTTAGAGTCCTGGATTTCTGTACCCGTGCCCTAAACCCTAAACCCTAAACACCATCATCGTCAACTACGGTCTCCAAGGAGTCCCCCAGACCCCTTGAGTTATCATCAAGTTGCACAAGAGATCCCAGAATATCTTAGCCTAAGCTACGTTATCAACATGACATGAGCTACTGTCAATTTTTGCCAGATTTTGCCACACAATTTAAGGGACATGGGTTCCTTGTTGGGGAATATTTACTGAGGACTATACTAATCTACACAAGGGGCCTGTATGTCCACTGCTAAGGCCCTTAATGAGAATATTGACAGTAGCTCAGACATCTCTGTAAAACATTATATAACCCAAATTAAGGAATGTTGAGCTGTCTCCAGATAAACACCTTCCCTTGAACCCTAAAACCTGAAACCTCTACAGCCATGACACCCACAACACCCTGCAAAAAAAGGAAACATCCTGGAAACCATGAAAGAACTGAAAGCCCCTAAAGTGCCTGCAGCCATAGAAACCTGAAAACCCTGAAATGATGGAAACCCTAAAGTCCTGAAACCCGAAACCCTAATTCCTAAACCCTTAACCCTAAAGTCCTGAAACCCGAAACCCGAATTCCTAAACCCTTAAACTCTAAACCCTAATTCCTAAACCCTTAACCCTAAAGTCCTGAAACCCTAAACCCTAAACCCCTAAACCCTTACACTCTAAACCCTAATTCCTAAACCCTTAACCCTAAAGTCCTGAAACCCTAAAGTCCTGAAACCCTAAACCCTAAACCCCTAAACCCTAAACCCCTAAACTCTAAACCCAAATTCCTAATTCCTCGAGTCCTGACCCCCCAGCCACCTGGGGTGGTGCAATCCATAGCTCGGCCCATGGATCGATGGGCCCCTGCCCAGGAGGGTTTAGGATTCAGGGTTTAGGCTTTAGGCTTTAGTTTAAGGGTTCAGGGTTTAGAGTTCAGGGCTTAGGGTTTAAGGTTTAAGGTTTAGGGTTTTAGGGTGGAGGCACCTTCGGAATTTGTCGGGGACCCTAGGCGTATGGCGTATACAGATTAGATGTGGAGTATAAGTAAGGGAGTTCTTATTAGGGTATCCATCGGGCTTTTTTTGAGAAATCCCCAAACCCTAAACCCTCAACCCTGAGGGCCTAGGGATGATGGTGGGTTTGGGACAGTTTGGGTTTATAGTCACCCTTTTATATTCAAAGCCGTATTCTATCTACTTAAGGGGGACTATAGGGGTTTTGGGGTTCCCGGCCGCAGCCCCCCCAATTTCGAACACCTTGTCGCGCGCCTGGGTTGAATTCGGTTTAGGGTTTTAGGGCTTTGGGACAACCACACCTGTTCAAAACTCTTATTGGTCCATTGTCAACTCTAAACTCTGAATCCTAGCCCTAGATAAAGGGTGTACTTTTCTTGGGGTTTCGGGTTCCTAGGGTTCAGGGTCTGGACTTGGATTCAGCAGTTTAGGCTTCATAGGCCTAAACCTAAAGCCCACGCCGCGTGGCTTCAGACTCCTCAGAGAACTCCCACTCATCCTATCTTCCACGCATCAGGGTTAAGGGTTTAGGCATTATACAACCCAATTATGGGTTTAGGGTTGAGGGATTAGGGTTTAGGTATGCTATATTATCCGGGGGCTATATAGGGACAATGGAAAATAAATGGAAACTACTGCTTTTAGGGTTAGGGGTTAAGGTATCACCGTACCACATAGTCCCCCTTGAGCAGATAGAATACGGGACTCCCCAATACCATAATAAGATCGCCATATATCCCATATTTGATACTTAAAATGGGGATATAGCCATAAACCTTTCGCGAGCCCTTCTGCCGCCAACGTGTCCACGAAATTATCGATTGCCAAACATTTTTTCCGGGCGACCCTCATACATGCAGTAATTATGCCAGGTGACCGCTTTATGTACCCTAAAACTCCTCAAGCCCAGATCCAGATTTTTCCGAACGTGGCTCCACCCTATCTAGAAGCCCTCGCCCCGAACTTACAACGCTACCAACCCCCTTCTTCCTCGCCCTAAACCCAACTTGGAGGCCCACGGGAGTTAGTCTATAACTATTTGTTCCGATAATGATAAGTCATAAGTCGTATATTGCCCCCCTAAACGCCCTGCTGGGTGGGGAATACCCTAAACATAAGTCTGTAGGGTTATTGCCCAGCTAAAAATTTGGTTACAGTACCAAGTCCACGAACCTCCGCGTCACCACCCATCATCTAAACACCCACCCCCTTACACCCTAAAGCCCTTAAACCCTAACCCCAACCCGCAGTTAGGGTTAAGGATTTAAACCACCCACCCTCATCCCCGAACCCATCCTCCAAACGCTGCCCCAGAGCGTCCAGCAGCGCAGGCGCTTGGGGCAGTCGTCGAGATGGCCTGCAGGGCTTAGGGCTTTAGGGTCTAGAGTTTCCGTTTAGGGTTGTAGGGTTTTAGGGCTTAGGCTTTTAGGGCTTAGCGTTTGGGGTTCTTGGTTTCAGGGCTTGGCGTTTAGGGGTTCAGGGTTTTGGGGCTTAGGCTTTGAAGGTTTTAGGGTACTTTGGCAAGGCTAAGCTCAAAACCCAAATGCCTATTTTTTGGGGGGGGTTCCATGAAAAGGGAAACCCCTGATATGCGTCCGAAAGACTGGACGTTCGCTGGAAACCGTAAGTGTTTGAGGTTCATGGGACCTGGAAACTACTTAGAAAAGAGGGTTTAGGGTTTGGGGACCTTCTAACCCTAGTTCTAGTCCAGCTAAACGGGCTTTAAGGACAACAAATACGGTCCGAACCCTGCTTTAAGTGATTACAAAGACCCATAACCCTAAACCCGTAAGCCCTCAACAGGAATTCTCAGCCCTTGGCTAGGCTCCTGCCCCAATCTCTTTACGCTGATACCTGCTGTTTAAGGTTTAGGGTGCATGGCCTGCACCTCAAACCGCAATGCCCAAACAAAGATCTCTAGCTGTATGTGGTTCTGATGATAAAAAAACTGCATGACTTTAATATACTGAGCTCGCAGAATTTCCCTGGTCCTAGGGTACTGAAGGTCATGCGGGGTTTCTAGTATGCACACCCAAACCTAACCCCCAATCAGCGGAAGGAACCCTGAACCCTAACTTCTATGCATAGTCGAAATACTACCCCAATCCCCAAACTCCACACCTCTTGCCCCAAACCCTAAACCCTAAACCCTAAATCCCAAACCCTAGATCCTAAAGCCTAAATCCCAAACCCTCAATCCTAAACCCTAAATCCTAAACCCTGAACCAAACCCTTCCACCCAGCCCAAAGAGGGGGCCTCCAACCTGGTAGCTGCCACGGAGGAGAGGCATCGACTGCACAACGCTACACTGTTCAAGGTTTTGGGGTTTTGGGGTTTAGGGTTTAGGGTTCAAGGTTTTGGGGTTTAGGCTTAGTTTTGGTGTTTAGGGTGCAGGGTTTCTTGATCAATCTTTTACTGCACAGTACGATTTTACTTAGTGTTTGTCTGGGGTCATCTAGGGTTTGGTGTGCAAAGCCTGACACCATCGAAGCTCAGCTTTGGCTGTCGGGATGCGCGCCACCAGCTTTGTCTTTCCCTCGTGGATGCGAAGCCGCGAGACCTGCTCCATCTGCAACCAAACCTTCTGGGCTTGGTTGAGGTCCGCAAGAGTGGAGCCGACGATGGTACGGTCGTCCAAGTACAGCAAGGTCCCAGCAGCGGGGAGTTGCTCACGCACTTCTCTGCGAGGCAGGCTGAGAATCAGTGCCATGCAAATAGGGGACCAAGGGTCGCCCTGTGGTAGGCCAAGACTATTGGCAACAGGCTTAGCGTGGACGTGAGAACCGTACTCAATCCAACGCCTGTGGTGCTTCCACTGATACTCAAGCAGGCTGACTGCTTTAGCAGGAGTGCCAAGCTGTCGCAAGAGACAGACTGCGTCCATGAAGTCGCAGCTATCAAAAGCCTTGCGATAGTCAAGACATAGCATGTACTCGTACCCCTGAGGGTCAAAGGTGAAATTAAGGTCAAGCAACAGCGCTTCGCATTCGTGACCCCGGACTCCGCCGGCCTAGTAGTCGTCCAAGCAGCTAAGAAAGCCCCACACTGCCGGAAGTCTTTTGCAAGACGTTGTCGGGCTCTGCCCTAAGATTCAAAATTCTAAAGGTTTCTGTACTTGAAATTTGGGTGCTTGGAGTTCGGGCAAGTACATGAATATTGAATACCTCGACCCCTAGTGAGGTTTAAGTTCGCAAATCTAGGGAGGATGTCATAAGGGCTTTGCCCTGTTCAAGATACCGGCCTGATAATCTACCCCTAAACCTTAAATCTTAGGAATTCTGTATGTTCTAGTATGCCAAGGTCATGCAGGTGTTTTGTATCTATTAAACCCTAAGCCATGTGGAGCTTTGAGGTATAGCAGCCTATCGGGGTATGGGCCCTGAGTTGTTGAAAGAGCTCGTAGCTATCTGCAAAAAAAGGAGCAAAGCAGCACTGGGCTTGAGTTTTTTTTTTCGCGGATAATATTTCTTGTGCAAGTTCTATACTCCAAACAAGGGCATGTGAGTTTTCAAAAGCTACCCTAATCTTAAGAACTACTTTCTTGTGCAGACTACAGTATTCACTTATCAGCAGAGGATGGGGCTGTCGGCAGGGGGCTGTGTACTAGATCCTGGACTTTGGACCCAGGAGCTTATGGCACGGGTACCTTTTAGGGGGTTCCCTATAACAAGGATTCTCGTAATTTGGGGTACATATTGGGGCCCCCTTATCCAGGGAAACTACCATATTAGCTGGGTGCCCGAGACCCGTAGGGTGTGAATTTCTCATGCATCAGCATCTGTTGTACTGGTTGCATCTGCTTCTTTGAGAGACGGAGGGACAGTGGGACAGGGACGGACAGCTGTTCCTATGAGGCAGAGGCAAACGAAGGCAATGACAAAGTGTTACATGTCAACCGTCAACCAGAAAGACGCCACCCAACTAATATGCTAGCTTCCCTAAATAGGGGGACCCCAATATGGACCCACAAATGCCATAAAAGTTTGCAAATACATGTTCTATGCTGAGCCCTGGCTTTGTGCGCAGGTCAGCTGCGTCGAAACTGTGTCACTCTACATTCTCTGTATATAGTATATGGGTGGTTGTCAAAACTATGTTCCCTTTTTGGGTCCCTATTATAATACGGCACCTAATATTTAGGTGCCCAGAAAGGGACCGTAATTTTGACAACCACCCATATACTTAGGGCTCAAAGGGGTTCTCATGTAACTCCTTTGGGGCGCAAATGTATACCACCCCAACCCTACACCCCAAATGCTAAACCTTAAACCCTCCACCCTAAATGCTAAATCCAAGCCCTAAACCTAAAGCCCAACTTCTGAGCCCTAAAGCCATAGTCCTGTCATGAACCCCGTACTCCTAAGGAGCCCAGATATAATTACATGGACGCCCTGGGATGGCTGGTAATCAAGTTTGGTTAAAGGTTGAGGGTTTAGGGTTCAGAGTTCGGGAGTTTTGGGTTTGGGTGGATTTGTCCATCGAAGTCAACAGGATCCACCAAACGAGGGGTCATCATGATGCTTACGGCTCGTCCTTTCCTCAAAGAATCGATGTAGGTATATAGTTATATACTTAGGGCCCATACAGCATTTTGCTTGCCGAGTACATACCAGACAGTTACGTGAGTAGCGTTTTTGGGTGGTTGAACCTAGTAAGATTAATAAGATTATGTTCCTTATATAGAATACTATAACCCAAAGGGAGGATAGAGTCTTACTTTATAATGTGCACCATATGGTACCAATTATAGAGTAAGAGTATCCCCAAATACAATACTACACACGTGGACCAAAGAGGTTCTTCTCCATGAGTACCCCAACGTTGCTCTGAGCAGTATTCAGGGGAGCAGTGAGGAAACAGCAGCTAGAACAGGGAAGCTGCAATACGAACCAAAACGTCCATCTTCAACCTAGACACAGCCTAGGAACCGAGAGAGCCCAGTAAACTCCTGAGATCGTTAATTCTGGTTCGAGGAACCTTCCTAAAACCTAAACCCTCCACCTGGGAATGCGTGGGTTTTGTGCAGGTTTCCTCAACGCTCTCCTTTAAAGTCCTCCCTCAAGTAGAAGCCTTGGAGGAAGCTGTGGTGCGGAAGAGGCCTCCCGCAGGCGTAGCCTCAGTGAACTTAGGCTGGCAAAGGGCTGAGCGAATCCTACAAATTTTGGGTTTAGGATTTAGGGTTTAAGGTGTATAGGTTTAGAACCTGAAAAGGAGGCTGGGATTATATGGAGGGTTGCTGGGGGTCATTGATGTAGAAACCTGAATCGGCATCGGTATTGATCGTTTTTCAGCCTCATATGACAAAGTACGATGTACTAACTCTATTAAGCTATCTCGACCCATACATTACGCCAAAAATGCATGGACCACGGAAGTTAGCTAATTTGGGGTAGTTTCCCCGAGCGAGGGCACGGACGCTGACCGCAAAATACTATAATCCTTATGAGGGACCCCCAACATGGTACCCCTAATTGTGGGAAACACTAAACCCTTAGCCTCAACCCTATATATCCCCTATAAACCCCCTAACGAAGTACCCCTACTATTGGGAAATCCCCTTGTCTGGGTCTAGTCTACCTCGTCACCGGAACCTCCCCTAAGCCACGCAGGGTCGACATGGAGCAAGTTGTTGGTTCCTCGTAGGGAACGGAGGAATGGAAAAGAACATGGAAACTATCAATTAGGATTTTGTCGCCTAGGGCTTAGGGAATGGAAAAGAAGATGACAACTATCATCTAGGGTTTAGGGAAAGAAAAAGAAAATGGAAATTCAGTCATGACTTTTACTGAGGATGCTATAGGAACTATTAGTAAAGCAAGGCCCATTTAGGGTTTAGGGTTCCTAAACTTCGGCTGATCAAGAGAAGCCGCACTTCAAGCAGATGTTGGGTAGCCCAACTACGAATCAAATCAAAGCACAGTTGACATAACAAATCCAACATGTACTTTATACCCCTGAACCGTAAACCCGATCTATGAGCCATAGTCTGAACTCCCAGTATCTCCTTCGTAATGCCTAGAATACCTGATATACCCTCCCTTAAAGAATTTGGACTATAGTACATACAGATATATGTACATACTCACCTTCAGTCCCAGTCACGGCAAATCTCCCACAACCGTGCAGGAGCGGACACCTGCGGAAATATCCACAGGCTGCATGTAGGTATACGGTCTATACCTAAGGCAAAAAAAGGTTCCCATCTAGCTGTTAAAGCCTAAACCCTAAACGCGATATACCTATATTGCGGTAACTTAAACTAAGGTCCTTACCAGCCCAGACATGTACCACATCATATTTACATGCGGGCGTTTGGATAGATGCTTTGAAATACAGCGTTTGAAAGGGCCCTTTTCTTTTTGCTTTTTTGGGATAATGTTTGGCCCGAAGACCCAGCACCTAAGTATCTTGAAAATCAATGTTTTAGTGGGCTCCTATATATGTGGATATATGTACAATTTGGGTCCAGATCTACTGTTGAGGTACTTGGACCAGTAGGTTCCTATATATGTAGGTTCCTATATGTATATATATATATGTGTATGTGCAATTTGGGTCCAAAATCTACTGTTGAAGAACTTGGAAACCCTAACCCTAAACCCTAATCTTCAAACCTTGAGCCCTAAACCCTAAACCCTAATTTTTTGGTAGTTCAACACCAGGGTTGCATTCTTCTCTTTCACACGTTGTTGTTTGCCTGAAGGTTCCCAAGCTATACAAACATGTAAGCACCTGCACCATCAGGGTTCACGGCTTAATTAGGGTTCGTAACATGAATTTGTTCAGCACCATGCCCCAGATCAGGACCCGAATTTTAGCCACATGATATCTATTTTGAAAAGTGGGCTTACTGAAGTCGTTCTAGTGCCTCAAAATTCGAGCCCGCATTCACACTGATTATTGCTGTGACGTTCTGTTTGTACTGCGAGTGAAACCACGATGCTGGAGGAGCGAAAGGACCCGACGAGTGAGTTGTGATGACGCCTAGTAACGGGCTACGAGACATGATGAAAAAATCAATCGTTTTGGCTTGAAAGTTCGCAATGGAAGCCTAAACCTTAAATCTCGGTCTTCACGTTTGCATCTTGCTCCTGCTTGGACGTTTTTCAGAACGAAGGTTCGCTTTGTTAGGAATCTCTCTTTTGCAATCAGGGTGTGGGTTTAGTCAGTCATCAAGGGCTCTGCATTGCAGATGGAATTGAACATGGAGCATCACGACGCCCAAGACCACAAGATGTTCAACCTATGCCCCAGTTCCTCTCCAACCCTCAACCCTAAACCCTTAGCCCCAGACCCGGAAACCTAAACCTAAGCCTTAAACCGTTAAGCCCAGACCCTCAAACGCAAGCCCTAAACCCCTGGGCTATTTGAAGAAACTGGATTCAGGGACCTCGCCATCCACGGCACGCGGCGGAGCATGAGGCGAAACACGAACCTGAGATGCACATTCCCCGCCCGTAGCATGGAACCAGAACGGGGGTGTCTTGTGAAATATTGTCCTTTGAAAATGCGAACACCCATGTTAACTCCGGGGAGGATACTTTTGGATTCAGTAAGCACTCGTAATACAGGTACCTTGAAAAGGATATTTTGTCAGGACAGGGGAGGAGCCCTGACATACGAACTGTAACCCGTAAAAACGAGAAAAGAAAAACAAACTACGATTCCTAAGGATAAGCATTCAACAGGTTCTTGGAAGTTCGTCGGATTTTGTAACCACTTATCTAGGCTAGGGTTTGGGGTTGAGGGTTTAGGGTAAAGCCCTAATCATGCGTGAGCGAAGAGACACACGTGTGCTGCAGCTCAAGGTCGCAGCAGGTTTATACGATTATACGACTCGCACCGCCGATGGTGGAGAAACTGGCTTCCCGCGCCCCGCACCCCCCCCCCATTCCCGCCCTGTTCCACACGAGCTTCAGGCCCACTATTTAGTATTAACCAACAACGACATATTTGGGGGAATCGGGCGGGAGGGGTGGTAGTGAGGGGGAAAAACTTGGGGACGGGGGGGTCAAAACCTTGGGTGACTGAGAACGTGCTCGGGCGCCATGGCAAAAAAAACGACAGGACTCGTGCATAGGCGGAAAGATAGACCAGAAACACCACGCCAGCAAACACGACAAATACATCGAACGCAGCAAATTAGTACTGCTGGAGGGCGCGCTTGATACAAGCTGCTTTGAAACAGCAACAAGGGCAACATCAAGCTGTAAGTATCCGCAAGTGTTCAGCCAGGCCATGCATGCTTTCCCGCCTGCCTCCCTGTGCCTTCAAGTGCTGCTGGAGGCCGCATGCTCACGGCTTTGAAGGACATAAGCCTAGGCCTAGATCTAGGCTAGGCTGATCCTCCAAGCTGGTTTGGCTCCAAATCCACCTGAACCCTTAGCTACGCAAGCAGGTGTGAGACACGTTGGGTTTTCACGAATTTTGTGTGCGTGTTCGCCTGTCTTGGTGACATGCCCAACTGTCTTAAAGCGGGCCTCAAATACAGCATGTTCAGTGACGGTTCATTGGTAGGCACGACTGAATGCAGGGCGACTCGCTGTTGCTCTCATCGCTTTCGAGCCCCACCACCTGGATTTCTCGGTGACGCCTGACACGTGTGAAGAAAAATGTCTGACAGGCATTCGAATCGTGTCAATTCGACCCCAGCCAATGGTCTGGTCGCAGGATTCTTCTACGAAGTTCAGCCGGTGCCTCATGGTTCCCTGCCGGCAAGACAACGTGACACAGATGTTCGGGTGATTGCTGAGGTCATGACTCCAATGATCTTAGCTGCGATGGCTGAAATCCAGTCGGCCACCAAGGCGTTTTACCGACCTGACGCGGGAACCGTGATGCTAGTTCGAGGACCACGACCAGGTGCGTTCCTCCATGTGGACGGTCTCATCGTCGAGATAGGGGTGGGAGTTGTAGTCCCCTCCCCTGTAGAGCCCGCTATCATGTATTCTCAATTATTCCTGATATATCCTAATATACCACAATGGGAATCTTAGTGGGTTAGAGGGGAGTTAGACTACTCGGGGGAGTTGGTTATGAGGGTTATCTCAGGATGCAGGTTCTCCTGTTGGGAACTGCCCGCCTGTAGCTGCCTTGGACTGGAAGCCTCTGATTCCATGGAGACCACAAGGGTCAAACTGACAAACCTTCGGATTTTCATGAATAGGCGGCAACAAAATAGACCCCAATAAAGCGAGCATGCTAGCTCAAAACTCCCAAAAGGTGGCTCCCGGTTTTGGAAATCCCCATTTTAGGGGTTTTTTCACGACCGAAACCATTCAGATCATAGTTTTCGAGAACTCAAACCCCAGATGTTTTCCGTATTTGCTTGCAGCCTCCCTAAAACCCTAAACTGTGAACCCTGAGCCCTAAACTCTAAACTCTAAACTAAAAACTCTAAACCCTAAACGCAAAACCCTAAACTGTAAACCCTAAACTCGAAACCTTAAACGCAAAACCCTGAACTCTTAAACCTAAACTCTAAACCCTAAAGCCCTTGAACGCGTAATCCCCACTTGCAGCCTCGGGGCTATCTCCTCAGCAAAGGCCTGAATGAGGTTGCTCTCCCGAGCTTTGGGTTTAGGGTTTAGGCTTTAGGGCTTAGGGTTTAGGGTGCCGTCTTCAACAATTTGACTGCAACTTGCCCAAAAGTCCGCCCGTAAGTAGATGGAATGTGGGGTTTAGGGTTTAGGGTTTGGGTTTAGGGTTATAGTCCCCCTTAAGTAGATAGAATGTGGGGTATATGGGGATCTTATGTTAATGTACCCAATGCCACATTCTATCTACTAAAGGGGGACTACAAACCTTAATCCCAGAAAAGAAAGCACTCTCCCTTTGGTCCAAGTATTCAATAATCATATACTTACCCAAAACCTGTACTATGATTACTATGACCTAAACCCTGAGTACCCACATATTGGGTACATGGACCCTTAGGGTCTGTAAAGGCCATCAGCTTTTCGCAGCTCATGGGTCTCCCAGCCCCTAAATCTAGGATAATGGAAAAGAAAATGGAAACTATGGGGATTACAGGGATTGTATAGGGGTTATATAAGGATAATGGAAAAGAAAATGGAAACTACTATGTTCTAATAAGGGTTTGGGGTTTAGGATATGGGGGTTTAAGGCTTGAGGGGTAGGGTTCGGGGCTTACGGTTTATATAGCAGGGGTTTAAGGCTTAGGTTTCAGGGTTTGGGGCGTAGGGTGTAGGGGTTCAGCCGGATCAGCTCTAGAAACACCAGTTTGCAGAAGATGTACTCTTTACCCTCCCCCAAACTCACCTGGAACCGGAACATGAGCCCTTGCGGACCAGCGAGTAGGCTAGCTGCAGTGTGCTTCATGTAGAACTTTACTTCCCCAGGTCAGCCACTCGGCACACATTGGCGCATCCTCCAACGGAATGGATGCCACTCCTGCCTCAAGCTGTTTAGGGTTTAGGGCTTACCCAAAGGGTCTAAGTACTTAATAATCATATACTTACCAAAACCTGTACTATAATTACTATTACTAGAACCCTAAGTACCCAATTATTGGATACATGGACCCTTAGGGTTAGATTTTTTATGACAACGACACCAGTGTTCAGGTCACGTCTGCGTTGGTGGTTCCCGCCCTCGTCTCCAAGATCTACGCGCATATGCAGCGCGGCGTGCTGCATTGCAGGCAGGACGGTATGCTATCCCAAAGAGTCGGCCCCAAGTATATAGGATATCCCTACATGGAGCCTTTGGGAGGTCAAAGGCATGGACAACCGTAGTTTGTTTTGCAGACTCAGGGACACGTTCAACATGGAGGCCTTGGCAGGTCGGTCATCTGCACACTCCCCACGCTCTCTTGAAAAGGGGGATACTTGGCCTCCCATGCGAACTTAACTTAATTTAGCAGAGGGTATTGTTTACGGCGATTCCAAGTACCCAATACATCATTGGACATTGGAGGTTCAAGGATCGGGGTACAGGGGTCCAAGTACCCAATACTTGAAAACATGGGGTTTAGGTAGTAATACTTGAAAGCAAGGTTTTGGGGCAAGTATATGGATATTGAATATTTGGACCCTTGGGGACTGGAGGAATTTTAGGAGCGCGATTCCAAGTGTCATGCACAAACAGTTTACACGCACCTGAACTCTACACCCAAACCCTAAGCCCTGGGCCCTAAACCTAAAGCACTTGTGCTCTCCATATTAAGATCTGTACAGGCTCTATGAAGCAAAATGCACTTGTGTGGGCCAAAGGCGGCTCTGATATGGCTATAGTCCCCCTTAAGTAGATAGAATATAGGGTATATGGGGATCTTATTATGATATACCCAAAGCCATATTCTATCTACTTAAGTGGGACTATAGGGGAACATGTTTATATAATGGAAAAGAAAATGGAAGCTACTATAGTATATGTGGGTCATTTAGTAGGGAATATGGCTTTGGGTAGATTATAATAAGATCCCCACATACCCCATATTCTATCTGCTTAAGGGGGACTATACTTTGGGGCCCAGTTATATGTCACCCAAAACCTTGTCCTGCCTGGCTGTATGGGCAACCTAATGTACTTGCATAGTTTATTGTTCAGGCAAATGATAATTGCCCCATGGGTATCGGGGCATGGCAACGAAAATGGAAACTCCTGTAGTGTCTAGGTTTAGGATTTAGGGATCAGAATAAGACTCCGCACCCCTAATACTATTCCTAAACATATCATGGGTGGAATGCATATTCTGAGTGGGTCGGACGGTTAATCAGAAAGTAGGAATAATAGCAACAATGATAATCATAATGATTGTGCTAATAGTAATACCAACCATAGTAACAACAGTAGTACTAACAAGAACTGTACTAATCATCATGAACCAAAAGCAATCTTACTTTTTGAACGTGGAAAGGTTCGGTTTGTGAAGCCTTGGGCTACTCATGTCTCTGCGGTCCCTGAATCCCAATCATCCCTAAACCCTAAACAAGAAACTCTAGGCCCTAAACCCTAAACACCCTACTCCCCAAACTCTAATCCATGAAACCTTAACGCAAGACTCTTTTTGTTTGCGGCCTCCTTTGCCAAAGAGAGGAGGGTCCAGCTTGCCCGAATGTTTGCGGGGATCAAATCCTTCGTGCGTTTGCATGCTGTGCAGGGGTTTAGGGATTAGGGTTTTAATGTTACGGATTAGGGTGTAGGGTCTTGGGATTGGGGATTTGGGTTTCAGGATTAGGGTTTAGGTGTCTTTCAGAAAGTGGCAGACGAGCTTTAAAGGGGCCACCACATAATGAATTAGGGAGATGCTGAGGTCTGTAGGCGGGCTGTCATAAGCAGTCATAAGAAATCAGGGATCTCCTGTGGTTCCCCTTTTTTAGTGATTCACTATGGATTTATAGAGAGCTTCATACCAAAATTTGAACGGACATCTAATTTGAATTACGGATCTCCTTTTAATTGGAACCAACAGAAACAATAAAACTGAACAACAAATCAGAAGAGATGAGCAAAGTGAAAGTTATCGAACGGTTAGAGCTCATACAATACGTCGTACTACTTATGTAATTCAGTCTCACTAGCTAACTCATGAAATAAAGTTTAGGTTTTTAGTTCCTTCATGTACCTTCCATAGAGCTGATAAACCACAACTAAGACCTGCATAGTACTTGGGGGGCCAGTTTAGGGCTTAGGCCGGCAAGAAAGCATGAAGCGGACAACTCAGAACGTCCCATAAATTCGCCTCTGGCCAGCCGGAAGTGAAGGAATGGAAACGAACATGGAAATTACTACATTTATGGGAACTATATGATAGTTTCCCTCAATAAGATGACCCCAAATATAGACACCAAAATGCTATATTTGCTCTTATCGGGGACCCACCCACCCCCCCCCTCCCCCCCCCTCCAAAAAAAAGAGAAAAAAAACACACACACACACATACACAACAATTTTCAGAAACCCGATCAATTCCTTCATTCCTGGGTTAGCCAGAGGTAAGTTCTTGAACGAAGTTGGCAGATATCCCGATTCAGCATTCCATTAATCCTCTCAAAGTCTGAGAACAGTCTTTAGCTAGGAATGAATGAGTGGATCACTATCGTCCCTATTAAACCCATTATCGGCGTTTCCATTTGCTTTTCCATTGATTCATTCCCAGCTAACCAAAGGCAAGTGGACAAAACTACCTACTCTCCAGTTGCCTTCACAGCAAACCCTCAACCCTAAACCCTAAATCCCAAACCCTAAACCCCTGAACCCTAAATCCGGAAAAGTGAGGCTCTTGGAATTCCAGGGCTGCTACAAGAACGAAGGAGCCAAGCGCAAGAAC
>CAJNIZ010044655.1:33037-46148 GCA_905231905.1 Symbiodinium pilosum | reverse complement strand
GATTTTCATTGATTTTCAGCAAAAATGAGGAATTCTCTATGAAAACCTAAGAAAATTTGAGAATCCCGAGATTCATAATTTTTTCATACATTTTTCATGATTTTTTCATATTTTTTTCATGAAATTTTCATAATTTTTTCCATAAATTTTTCATAAATTTTTCATAATTTTTTCATAAAATTTTCATATTTTTTTCATAAATTTTTTGAGGCCGTTTTTTTTTCATAAATCATTTTCATAATTTTTTCATAAGTTTTTTGAAAATAAATAAATTCAATGATTCGCTGTCCTCCAGGGTTTGGAAACTCTCAAATTTAGGGGCTATATTGGGGGGGTTATTTTGGGGTTCTGTAGGAGTCATATGGGGGGTTCTAACCCATGTCCAGACATGAACCCAAAAGGATTAGAAGTTATGGTGTCGTATGGCGTAGTTCTGTAGAGCCTCCAAGTACAACCTAAAAGACTTGAAGCGTGACGCGCTGCCTGGCGCAAGGGTTCTTCAGCTCCCCATCCTACAGCCCCGCACCAGTCAGCAGCAGCAATGTTGAACTCCTTGCTTGACAAAACCTTGGCATTGCAAATTCAGTGTTTCCAGTATATGTGCATTGACTATAAAGGGTAGTGGTCTCCAATTGCTTCAGGGTCAGCTTCAGTGCCTTTGGTCTACGCAAACTTCTTGTTGGCATTGGCCGGCCGAACGAAAGGGAAGTTGCAAGCTCCGAAAAGTATGAGAGATCCCTATCTCAACAGTTCGATTGAGGGTAGGTTGTCTAGTCAAGGTGCGCCAAGGTCCACTCCAGAGATTCGGACCGTTGAAAGTTGCACAGTCTCTTTACGCGCCAGGACCACGAGGCGCCCATGCTTGGCAAAGCCCAGTGGGCAGCGTTGGAGCAGGCTTTGTCGCCGGGTCTGGGCCTCATAGCGAAGAATCGCGAAGACAGCAACAATGCTTAGGCCAAGCTTCTGCCCACATAACCTGGGATGCCAGACAACCTCTTGTTCTCAAGTCAGAAACGAAGCAGTACTGCTGCTGTAATGCAGCGATTCATGCGACCTATACAATCCTTACGCAGTGGCATCGGCAATGCATGTTCGCACTCTCCTTGCGACTGCAGGGGGAGAGCTGGCAGCTTGCAAGGCGTCCGGAGCTCAACTGATGCGGGGTAGAGTTGCAGTTGCAACCAATGGCAGTCTGTGGAGTGTCTAGCGACATGTTGGTGGTTGCCGTCATCATCTCCTCCAGCCAACAAAGCGGCAGTACTGAGATTAATCCACTAAATAGGGATCTGTCGAAGACATGTCAGTTTTGATTGAGGATCCTTGTTATGATCCCGGAGCCCATCGGGTATGTTAGCCGAGTGCCCTGGATTGCAGCTTAACCTCTGACAATCTTTCGGTTCTTAGCAAGCCGACAGCTCAAGCATGCCGACCAATTAACAGCCAGGATAGGTTGGGTTTATAGGGGCTATAGGGGTATGTAGGGGTTATATAGGGAGAATGGAAAAGGAAATGGAAGCTACCAAGTCTGCATGGGTTTCGGCTCCTGAAGTAAGTTGTGATTGCGCTGCTGCAGTCAGATACCGTCCGCGCTGCGTCATCTGTACGGGTATTTCAGCTTGACACCTGGGCGCCGGAGATTGTATACGCATTACCGCATTACGCATGTTGGAGATGTTGCTTGGAAGGTCATGCGGACTTAGTAAGTAGGTTAATAACTCTTATAGTCCATAAAATATCCCCAATTGTCCCCCTTATTAAGCTACTTACTAAGTTCCCATGACCCTCCAAGTGGCGCGTTATCCAAGGCGTTCACTACCCTGATGGGCAACACGGTGTGTGACGACTTGTTAGGCCTGGACGCTGGCAGTCGCCATGCAGTGAGCCATAGTCTAGACTTCTAGTATCCGATTAATAACCCTTATAATAGTCCCCTATACACTCCCCTGTATCAGCCTCCTTTAAACTTTAAACCCTAAATTCTATATAAGCCCTCATATAACCCCCTATATCACACCCCTTTAAACCCTAAACCTTATATGAGCCCTTAAATACATCCTTATATACCCCCCTTTGAGGAGTTTAGACCTTAAACCCTATATAGCCCCCTGTATAGCTCCCGATATCACCGCCCCTTTAAGGAGTATTAGACTCAAGCCATAAAGTGACGCAATGCAGACGAAGAAATGTGAAGGCCAATGGTCTGCAGAAGCACACAGGGCAGAGGTTCCTCGTTTCCTGAAGATGCTGAAGGCTGGGTTTGTTAAGTTTAGGTGTAGGGTTTAGGGTTCAGGGTTCAGGGTTTAGAGTTTAGTTTTTAAGGTTTTGGGTTTAGGGGTTTAGAGGTTCCATGACATTCCCCAGAAAAGCAAAGAGCCCAACGCATTGCTCTAATAATGGAGAATCCAATGGAAAGCAAATGGAAAATTAGATGGAAGCTAGAGGTTGATTGCGATGTATAACCCTAAGGGTCCAAGGACCCAAATAATAGGGTCTATAGGGCCCAAATACTACAATATTAACGGTATTTGGGCCCTAAAGCCCTATTACTCGCGTCCTTGGACCCTCAAGGTAAGCATCCAAATAGCCCAATTTAGGTAATATCTACCGACTGTTATTAGGCCCAATGTAGGTATTGTTTGTATACTTGGATCCCACAGTTTTTTAGAGCCAGTAGACGACGGAAGCCTTCTCTCGCGATTAGTAAACTCTACAACTCACTTCATCTAGGGAGAGGCCAGAATACCAGACTGAACAAAATCTTGACCCCACTCCCAGAGCCTGAGCTCCAATTCTGCAAGAAGGACTCTTCCTCATACTAGATCTACTTCCAGAAAATATGTGCCTCCTGGCAGTGCAACTGCTGCTGTCATTTTTACCCGCAGATCAGAATTTCATACGGGCATGTCCATCATGACGCTTCATCAAACTTCATGGTTCGAAGGCACAATTTTTGTTCATGCTTATGAAGCGGTTCTTGCTACTCCTACTCATGATCACCCTTGGCGTTCCACTCGGCCTTTTCCTGCTGTATACAGTTATGAAACTAGTATGAATTGCTTCTCACTATCTGTCAAATTCATCCCTAATACAGTACATGTAAGAAATACGGCCTGGTCAAAATCCCAGGCGTTCTTAGACCCAGAGGAAGGTTGGTCACATGTTATATTTGGCTCGTTAAGGGGTGGTTCTCATAATTTTGAACCCCTCGCCCTACCCGGGCTGCCCGAATGTTCGTGTCCCAGATGAATGCCTTGAATGATGAGATGAACATACATGGGTAGCCAGTACATGCATCATGGTGCGGGTGGTGGGAGCTTTGGAAAGCTATCTGCATGACCATAGTCTACTATAGTGAAAAACATTTTCTTATATATATATATATGATGTGCCTAGGATCATGCAGGATTTTTAGAATCCCTGGACACAAACCCTAAACTGGGTAGGCCCCTAGCATATTTAGTATTTTCCCTAATGGCTTTAATAAGGGACCCTATATACTAGTATTTGTCAAAGGGTTTTAGGGGCCAACCCAGTAAATCAGATAAGTAGGAGGCCTTTGGATCTGCAGTTCACAGGACTGGCGCGACTCTGGAGGGGGCAAGCAGGCCAGGGACTTTTTGGATGCCAGAGTACCAAAGAAGAAACATGGCGTTCGATGTGGGAAAACAAAGGGATCCTTCCTTTGCTTAAGAGTTTAGGGGTCCAAATAGCCCAACGTAGGTAATTTCTACAGACTTTAGGGCCCAATGTAGGTATTGTTTTTTATGCTTGGATCCCTAGGGAGAGGTTAGGGTGGAGGGTGTAGCGGACTCAAGTTTCCAGGCTTGGAATGTCATTCTGCATGTGTCCTGCTACGGGTTGGTCTCCACGCTGCCCTGCAAAAGCAGAGTGCCACCAATCTGGCTCAGGTTTTATTGGTTGCGGGCGATGTGCATGAAGGTGGCCATTCTGCCGGGAACTTCCCTTGGAGCGCATGCTATGCTTGGCTTGCCTGTGCGCAGGAATTCCTAGCTAATGCTGCTCCGCTTCACAAGCCTCAAGACATATTCTGATTCGTTTCTGTTGAGTAGCTCAAGCTCGAACATGTTTAACCTTCGTCAACTTGGCACTACGTTGGTAAGTGACGATTCTAGAGTCAAAGCATCTCAGAAACGTTTGGGTGTTGACGTCCCGCTGGAGTAGCCAAAATCCTGCTGCCGTGCAGGTGGTTGGACAGACTTGCTCCTTCACGACGTTGAAGGAGGCTGGGCAGATAGAAGTTGCGATGCTGGCATACTGGAAGGGCCAGTGCTTCCAGTCTAAGATGCGCACAACATACTATATTATAGTTTCCATTTTCTTTTCCATTCTCCCCTATATAACCCCAACATACTATATTACAGTTTCCATTTTCTTTTCCATTATCACCCCTCGGCTTCTAAGGTGAAGAGCGCATTCGCCAGCTGACAACTTCTGCCATTGCCAACAAGGAGACGCAAGCTCATGAGGCGCTGGCGGCATCTTGGATGCAGGGTTTAGGGTTTAGGGTAAACCAAGTAATTAGAGACATGGGCTAGGAAAGTGTGACTGGAGTAGGCTCAACTCTTGACCCAAAATGGCAGTTTCCATGTTCTTTTCCATTATTCCCTATATAACCCCAATAATCTACTTAAGGGGACTAACCTTTCTCCTTAGAAGACTTAGAGCTGCTAAGACTTTGACATTGTCAAAACCCTAAACCCTAAACCCTTAAAACCGGGCAGGGAGGGCATGTGGCTTGACAAGGTCTCAATGACCCGTGGCATGCTATCCTCCTTAGACTTCTCCGCCGCCGCCTCAGTTGCTCTAATGGGGTTCTACTTAGGGGTTATATAGGGGTTATATGGGGATAATGGAAAAGAAGATTGAAACTACTATATTTGGGTTCTATAGGGGATGTATAGGGGTTACATGGGGATAAGGGAAAAGAGCATGGAATGCGTGGCCTGAGTTGTCAGGGGCTTCTGTGGGTCTTGCGCCTCATTTCACCTAAGTTCTTCGCTGATGTCTACCCCTAAACGTCCAAGTACCCAAATATTGGGGTTTCAGTTTCAGGTACCCTAAATACCCCCAAACGTCCAAGTACCCAGATATTGGGGTTTCAGTTTCAGGTACCCTAAAGCCTTATTGTTTTGGAACTTGAGCCCCTTCGCCAGGAGACTGGATCTGGCTGGGCAAGTCGCCACTACGACTGGACCAATCGAAACAACTACGCTCTGGTAAACGTCGGCATAGCCATGTCGGGCGTGCTGAAGGCTTTACCATGACATCTACATCACCTTACTGGTTCTTAGTAGTTCGGTCATAAGGGAATATCGCATACAGGGGTTGTGTAGGGGTTATGTCCCCGTATTCCTTACAGTAATTAATTAGAAGCAGTAAGTCACACTCTTGTTATCATGGGCTTCAGCTGCGGCTGTTCTGCAGTTGCCCGATTGAATTCAGTGGGCCGCCTTCCTCCAGGTCAAAGTTGTCAAAGCGGAAGGCTTGAAGAACCAGGACAGATTGGGGTGGTTTCCTAAAATTAGGGAGGGTTCCCCATGTTAAAGATTATAGTTTTCTGGAGTCTATATTGGGGTAGACTGGGGGTTGTGGTACGGCAATAATGGAGAATCAAATGGAAGAGACAATGGAAAATTAAATGGACACTGGGATTACTGAGTGGTTTACAGGGATAAGAGAGCGGGCTCGCTTAACCGTCAACTCTGTGGATCTTGATCGGCTGTAGATGCCACACACTGCCCGAACAGGCTCGTGCTGCGCACGTGGGAAGGCTCCTAGGTTCCTCCTGCACCCCAAAAGTAGGTGAAATAATAACCCAAAACCCATCAAAATAGCACAAAAGGCAATATGTTTACATACTTCTGGGGTTCAGGCTGCCCTAAAGCGTCGTCGCGTCAGCAAGAGGCATGTCAAAGTGGCTTCTACGAGGTGTGTTTCAGGTTGCCGAGGTATTTCTAAAACTATGGGAGCTGGATCCGTGACGGGCGTCTACGAGGCATCTACCTGGTGTTTTGATGAGTTGCCAAAGTACTTCCTTAAACCATGACAGCTGGATCCGTAATATGTGTCTATGAGGCGTCTGCATGGTGTTGAAGGATGCCAGAACAAAGTCCTAAGCCATGAACGCTGAATCCGTGACATACATTACAGACTCACAAGTTGTCTGCATTGGGCGTTGCCAGTGCGCTTCCCAAGCTTTGACCAGCTGGATTCTTGACAGGCGTCTACACGGCGCTTCCGAGGCATTTAGAATTGCGAATTTCTTCCCAAAAAACAATGAGCAGCTGCTAGAGTACTTCGCCATTCCAGGAAGATCCTTAAAAATCAGGAGAGAGATCAAACAACTTTCGCTGATACGTCTACGCGGGTAGATAGGGTACCCACCCTGTACGAACCTTGTAGGGCTGCGACAGCAACCTTGAAACCCGACCCCAAACTTTTGCACCAGGACATTCTGTCCTGGTTGGACCCATACGTCATTGTCTCTGTGGGCGAACAAACCAAGCAGACTGATGTAGTCTGTTGCTTTGCTGCAGATACGTCTTCCGCCACAACTCTTACGGAAGGTTTGGTGAAATGAACGGAGGCACATTTACAGACCGCATCAAGGGGTCTGTCAGAGAATTCACCTACGGCTGCTTGCTGCTTGCAAGCAGCTATCCGCAACTGCATCCAAGGAGCATGCCAAACATACCAAGAGCCGCATCTTAGGTGATGCAAGCTGCCCCCAGTGGGACTCGAAAGAGTTTTCTTTCGATGTGTATCCCGACGACCATTTTATCACGCTGACGCTCGGCTGCCAGGTATCATAGTTTCACGTGCACATGCAGAGGCACTTTCAGGGGTCTTCAAGTTTACTAAAACATATTCCTACACAAGCACAGTTTCCATTTCATTTTGCACACTCTTCATTTAGTTCAGTTAGGCTCCTATTCAGTGCCGAAGCGAAGGAACAGAACAAGCTTAGGAAATAGTGTCAGCATCACCCGCCAGGAATCGCCGCCATGAGTCTAGACACGGAAGTGCAGATAAGGCAAGTCTGCGATGAGGATAGCTTCATAGGTGTCTGGGCTCAAAATGGTAGTTTCCCAAAGTAGGGGGACCCCAATGCAAACCCCAAAAAGGTACACCGAACTTACGGAACCCCTAACCCTATTTACCCCTATAAAGCCCCTATAGACCCCTTTGCAGGTACCCCTAATTTTGGGACCCCCCCCTCCAAATCTGGAAGGGCACCTCTGCAAGGACTTCAGCGGTACAAAAATGTTAGAACTTGGTAGTTTCCCAAAATAGGGGGTCCCCAAGAGCGACCCTAATATTTTAAAATCCTTATTAGTGGGCCCCCGAAAAGGTACCCCCCCAATTTTGGGAAACCCTAAACCCTAAACCCTATATAAGCCCTATATAACCCCTAAATAACTCCTATGTAACCCTAGTGGGGGAAACCCGGTACCCAACATGTTTGGAACCCTGCACGCACAGGCCAAGACCTGGGAACCGCAAAGGTGGCGATCCACGAGCTTAATGCAGACAAGCGCACCATCAAAGAAGCTTGGAAGAAGTTATGTGGTAGTTTCCCAAAATTAGGGGTACTCCCTATAATAAGGACTATAGTACATTGGGGTCTATATTGGGGTCACCTTACTTAGGGAAACTACCATGTAAGTTATATTGGAGATTATATGAGGGAGTATGACAGGGGTTAGTATTAAGGGGTAGGGCAGAAGTTCTGTACGTTATATAGGTCATTATACAGGGGAGGATTCTAGGGGTGATTTATAAAGGGGAATGGAAGAAGTTATATAAGTTATATAGGGGACTATATAGGGGAGTATTATAGGCGTCAGTATGTAAATGGTATAACAGAAGTTGATTCAGCCAAATGGGGGTGGGATGCATAAAGAGCCGGCCATGCTGGATATAGAAGGGTTGGATACGCAATAGTAATAGTTAGGGTTTAGGGTTTAGGGTTGAGGGTTTAGGGTTTAGGGTCGTAATGATCGTAATAATAAGAATGGTAGTAATAATAGTCATAGTAGTTATAGTTAGAATCGTAATGGGAATAAAAACTCATAGTAAGAATAGTAGTATTGGTCGTTATAGCTATACTAGTACTAGTATCTCATGGGCAACGAGTTTGAGAGTGCAGTTTGAGCGGCGTCTGGTTGATCTGACTTTTGCAAGGAAAGTCTCGGTGTCGACAACGCCAAGATTGAGGCTGGTTGCGGTCAATAACTAGCAACTTTCACTGAACAGTTCTGATCTCGGCTCACACTGAAGAGCCTGATGGATGACAGCTCCGGTCACCTGAAAGTGACAGCTGTTTGCCTGTGGATAAAGACATTGCCCTAGCCAAGCCGCGCAGATTGAAGCCTCCTTCCATCGGGGTCCCAGCCACTTGGCCTGTGGACCTATGACAAGGGTCTTCTGTGATTTTCGAGTCTTTGGAACTCTAGGAGGTGACACAGGTGGACATCCTTGCACCCAGGCGACAAAGGAAAGAACAAGGAGGAGCTACACTCCAAGCGGCGCCTTTCTGTGCAGCACATGTCAGCTCTCTGGACATTTTGAACTCTCTTCGTGCATTTTGCAGGATTGCTCGTCTGGACCCGATGCGGCTTCACAGGCAGATGAAGAGAGTTGCCTAGGCAAACGCCCAAAAGCAATGACAATTCCGCAGGCAGTCATCACAGCGCAGCTGGTAACTGCTGGGCAAGGGTGCCTTGGCGAGACTTCAGTGGCCGTCTTCAGCTACAGGACAACTTCAGTACCCATTATGGCAGTAAATCCAGGACTTGTGCGAGCCACGCGTTCCATGATGCCACTAGTTTTATGCTGACTTGTTTTTGCGCACGCATGTCTGATTCTTTGGCACTCCTCAAAGCCAGAGGTCTGACGATACCAAAATGACGAGACTGCGGGGCACTGCTGATCCCATCTTCAGCATTGCCCAGAAGATGCAGAACGAAGCGCAGGAGCTGCGTGATGACCATCAATTGTAATTCACTGCCCGGTGGCCTAGCACCAGAAGACTAATCGCAAACGATTTGCCCTAAACCCTGACCCTAAACCCCACATGCTTGACTTGTTCGCGCTTCAGCGAATGATGGACTGGATGTTGGTATAGTGTAGCAGTTATATGAGCTATAGTCTACACTCCTAGTAGGTCTAGGCTTTTGGGTTAGTAGCCCCGATAATGGGGAACCCTATATAACCCCCTTGAAGGAGTTTCGACTACAGCTCATTATCTAGGGATCTCCCGAGAAGTGATGGTACTATCTTAGGGTCAAGCAGGGTTTTGTTAGGTTTTGTTCATAACTACACCAGACATCAGGGTGTTAGGACCCAAAAACTGTTCAGATTATTGTGTTTGGCCTTCAACGTCGGTGATTTGGGTACTCGGACTTTATAGTCTTATTTGTTCCCATACACAACCCCGGTACCCCTAGCTAACCCTTAAATCTCAGCACCACCGATAAGTTGAGTCCGAAACCCTGAACCCTAAACCCTCAACCCTAAACCTTGAACCCTAAAGCCAAAGTGGTAGTTTTGGGAGGGACCCCCAATATAGGCCCCAGAATACTAGAATCCTTATTGTGGGGACCCCCAAAAAGGTACCCTAGTTTTCGGGAGCCCCCAAGTAAGTTCAATGTAGGAATGCCTTAAACCTAAAACCCTAAGCCCTAAACCCTAAACCCTAAGTTCAATGTAGGAATGCGCTGGCTACGCTGGAGCAGTCGCTCGCCAGGCCAGGCCATGCAGCATTGATCGATAGCTGCCTTGCTCTACCCAACTTGGGGGTTTCCCAAAATTAGGGGTACCTTCGAAGGGAAAAATTATAGGGGTTATATAGGGATGTAGGGTTTTACAGGGGTTATATGGGGTTATGTAGGGTTGTATAGGGGTATATAGGTGTATATAGGTTTCCCAAAACTAGGGGTACCATTTCGGGGGTCCCCATAGTAAGGACTATAGTATTCGGGGGTCTATATTGGGGTCCCCCTATTTTGGGAAAGTACCATTTATTGAGTTAAAGGTTTACGGTTGAGGGGTTTAGGGTCTAGGATTCAGGGGTTTAGGGGTTTAAAGGTTCGGGGTTTGGGGGGTTAGGGGTTAGGGTTTAGGGGGTTAACCGTTTAGGGTAGAGGGGCATAGGGGTTTAGCTTTTTGGGCTGCGTACGGGGAGTGGGGGGGTATATATGGTTGGCTAGCTGGAGGACGATAAGGATCCACTTCCAAGTGCCCTTGAAGCACCAGGAAGTTCTTGCTGGTTTGCAGCGAATGGAAAGAACATGGAAACTACCAAAGTGCTTGGGGTTTAGGTTTAGTGTTAATGGGTTTGGGGTTAGTGGCAAAGAAAATTTTGGAATCTGCTGTAGTGGAGAATGAAATGCAAAATGAAATGGAAGCAAGGGCTTTGCAGGGATTATTTCGCGATTCATAAGGGAGTGGCAAAGAAAATGGAAATTACCATAGTGTTGGGGGCTTAGAGTCTGGAAAATCAAGTGAGCTTGGAAAAACCGGAGTTATTAAGGTTTATATAGAGCTGATACAAGTTATCGTCATGTGCCACCAAATATATGTCATTTGGACGGAAACGTTAGAGTAACGAAAGCTATGCTGTGTCAAATTCGATAGTAGAAGTTTTTGGTGCCGCTCAAGTGGAAAATGACAAGGAAGGAAGGGCTTCGTGTGGATTATATAGCGGTTCACAGGGGGATGGAAAAGACAATCGAAACTACCATGTTGGGGTGTGGGGTGGTAAGTGCGGCATGAGGGAATCGAAAAGAAGATGTGGCTTATAGCACATTCATACACGGGGGGGGGGGTTCTATGTACCACTACAGAGATCCAATCATCTAATCGCGACTAAGAATGAATAAGCCAAATTTGGGCTTGAACTGTGTGAATCACATGGGCTGGACTCTTGGCCTGCCATATTCACGAGTAAAGCGTCCGGGAAAAGCCGGAAACCCCAATACCCTTGCACCACATGGGTTTCCCAAAATCAAGGGTACCATTTTGAGAGTCCCCATAATAAGGATTATGGTGTTTTGGGGTCTATTGGGGTCCCCCTATTTGGAAACTGCCACACTTGACAAGGAACTCTCAATCTTTCTACATAATCTGTTTCCGCGTTGTTCGGGAGCAAAACCGCAAGTTCCAGAGGGCGAAACAGAAGGGTGGGTTTAGCCCCAATGTCAGGTGCCTCAATGGCTTTTATTGTTGCTTAAGTGATTCTCATTTGAGCTATAGTCTAAACTCCTAGTATGCCCCCTAATAACCCCTATAATACACCCCTATATAATCGCCTATATAAACCCCTTTAAGGAGTTTAGACTATGGCTCATTTGGGATTCAGCTTAGGTTTTGCTATGAGGGCTGGAGGCTGACTTGGTTTATCACGAAGTATCACGAACCTCGATTGTGGGGTTTAGGGTTTAGGGTTTAGGGCGTACGGCTTTCTTACGTGCTCTCTTGAGCCGTGGCTTGAAGGATAAAGCGTCCGCAGAAAGTACAAACATGAGTCCTGTATACACCCTAATGCCCCAGGCCAAAGCCTCAGCAAAGCAATCCGGAGGTGTGTGGGGTCTGCCTCTTCCGCAGATGAGGCCGTGTCCCGGCCAGCAAGCTGTGCTTGTGCTCTTGCATAGTAGTTTTCATTTCATTTTCCATTATCCCAATATAACACCGATACAACCCTTATTATAAACCCTATATAACCCCAATATACCCTATAGACCTATATATATATATAATCCCAATATAGATGATTTGGCCCAAGCTGCCGCCTGAGGCGTCGGTCTCTTTCAGAAGCTCCTGGAACACAGGGCAACCCTTGTTGCATGGAGAATGCGCCGAAGCAATGCCTCGCAGCTGGGGCTTGCCCAGAAAGACTTGCTACATGGTACATGACTCTCACTGTTCAGCTTGCCCCTGTCCGGAGCGCATTTTCATGCACTGTTGCGAGATTTCAGTGAAGTAACAAGTCCTGGAAAGCCCAGCGCGGCAACAAATGTTCCAATCATCTCCTGTGCGTTAATGCATCCCGTGGGAGCCGTCTGGCACCCTTGCGGCCTGACTGCTGCCATGGTGGCAGCTTGTCCAGATTGATTCAGCACCCTAAGGCTCACAGAAACTCTGATTGGCAGTGATGGTCATGGAACACCAACAGGTGCAAGAACGTGCGCTTTCTAGAGCCTTGGGCGGGGTTCTGAGCTTCGCCAGCGTTGAGGAAAATGACCGAGCACGCAATGCCAAGACTAGAGGACTTGATGGTCGGGGCTTGCGCCCACTATTGCTCTGATTGACTTGTTTCAGACCACGGACTGCTTGCTCTCCTGTAGACTCAAACATCCGGTCAGACAAGGACATAAGATGTTTTGAACACAAGAAGACCCGTGCACATTTGGACGGCAGAGACATCGTCATCACAGGCTTACGGGACGTGGCGTGTCGGGCTTCGGATGCTTGGTAGATGTGTAGCAATGCGGCAGAGATTGCCTAATTCGCAAAAACATGCAGCCTCAATATTCTCCCCAAAGTGATATGGCATCACTTCCTGCAGGAAATGCTTCCACTCACGACCAACTATGCAAGCAACACAGGTATGTGACGTGTGAGGAGGGCTGGAACCTACAAAAATCGTTTTTTCCGCCAGAGTATGCCCGAGCACGCATGGCTGAGGAGCATCGGCCGAAGGAGCTTTGGGCTCCATCTTCTGCCTTAAGGGGCCTCATTTTACCCGGGATTCTATAGGGATTATATTGGGGTTATACTGGGATAATGGAAAAGAAAATGGAAACTACAGGGATTATATAGGGATTGTGTTGGGGTTATACTGGGATAATGGAAAAGAAAATGGAAACTACTATTTAGGGTTTAGGGATATTATCCCCCTATAAGGCAGAATCAAATGGAAAAGAACATGGATAATGAAATCAAAGCTTGGGTTATATACAGGGGTTTAAAGGGATATGGTTATATAATATATATATATATATGAGCGGCAGTCTAAACTACTGAAAAGCTGGTTATGTAGTGGATTCTACAGGGGACTATAGGGTTTAGGGTCTAAACTCCTTTAGGG
>CAJNIZ010044655.1:17143-32985 GCA_905231905.1 Symbiodinium pilosum | reverse complement strand
CCCCCCCCCCCCCCCGCGTTTTTGGAAACACGAATTTGAGAACCTACCAAGCTCAAGTGCCTCCATTCATGCCCAAGCTATCAGAATTCCAATCATCTTACAAGGTGCAAAGAGAGGCCTTCTTGCCACATTGCCAACACGCTGCTCGAAATTCTGGATCCAGAAACTGGCAGTCCGTTATGACGCTTCGAATTTTGCGAACCTCCCCAAAAGCCTTGCGCCTGTGCGCTGCAGGATGACTTGCGCCTACACCTTTTGCAGGACACATCTCCGCGTGATCAGGCCTGGGCAGTGGATGTCTTTGTAGCTCAGCCTGGAGTACATCGAGGTTCAGGGTACTTATGACCTGATTACAGCTTACTGTTCCCTCAAATCCCTTACTTGGATTATAGGTACCACTTATAGTTACACTTGGGCTATAATTGCCCCGAAGATTCAGGTATAGGGAAGTCCTATGAGCTGGAGCGAACCAAAGACTGTCAGAATGTTCGAACTTCAAGCTGCATCTGCAAGGGTTTATATGTATACATATAACCCCCATAATATAGTAGCTTCCATTTTCTTTTCCATTATCCCAATATATCCACCCCTATATTATTACCCCCCTCGTAAGAGAGCTGCTACTTCGTGGCGTTGGGAGGGGGAGCTGAGTTTGCTGGAGAACTGTCTGTAAGTCCTGAACTACTCTGAAAGTAAAGTACTATTACAGCAAACGCTAAACCTCTAAGGTTCGAAGTATGGGCCCCGAATTTGAGCCCTCAGGCTTTTTAGAAGGAGGATTCTACGGACCCTTAAGAGTACATATACTGTATGCAGTTGGTATAAGGTTTCCAGGGTTAAGCACCCATACCAGAGGCCCAGAGTTTCAACCTTGGCAAACCCAAATGCAGGGAGTGAGCTCGGAGTCGTCTACGGCACCCACCGCACTTTCCCGTCGGGAAAGGGCAGCGACACGCTTCTGGAGGCTGGAGATCACCTGCAATGATGCTGATGCTTGCTCGTGACCTGCTGCAACGAACAGGTCACTGGCGAAGTACTTTCAGGATCATGGATACAGGCAGGAGTGCTGAACAAAGAAAATGGAAACTACCATATTATTTATGGTTTTGTGGGGGTTATATAGGGGTAATGGAAAAGAACATGGAAACTACTTGGAGGGTCAGAGGGACTTGGTAGGTAGGTGGATGGCAAAGTTGGATCAAGCATTGGGATATACTGGTGGTCAGCAGGGAATAAGGGAATCTAATCCTTATACAATCCCCATAGAAGATCTTCCCTTCTACCCAGGCCTAAGCCCTCAACTCTAAAACCTAAACCCTTTCTTTTCCTGAGCTTGTGGCCTGGCAGGCCTGCCCCAACTGGCTCCGCCCAGCGACGTCTCACGGTCCCAGGCCAGGGTTAGGCCAAACGACGCCTCGAGGCATTTACTTGATAGTAACAACAATATCAGTGCGCAATAAACATGATAATCTACACTGATCGAAATAACATGATAGTAACAAAAACAGTAAAAAGCACGATGGTATACAATGCTAATAAGAATGAATATTACTGAATCACAATATCCATGATAGAAATAGTAACAATACCGCTATCTCTGAGGATTGCATTCTTGTTTCTTGAGGGTGCCCGGACTGCGCCATCATGTCGGTCTGTCTTGGGGTCAACCTCCAAAGCTTGTTCTGCAATGGCAAGCAAACAGGTATGTCAATCTTCAGCCTACCTATCCGCGGACTACACTGGATATGCCTGAGAATGATGGGCCCTTTGTTGAGTTTGTTTTGGGAGCCTGCATTGGGATCTCACACGACTTGGCTTTGTACAAGTCAGGTTTTGAAGGGACTCCAGATTTGTGAAACTCTCACCGTGCTGCTCAATGTGCTTGCCCTTATCGGTTCGACGCCATGGGGAGCGCAACAGCTTGTGGAAACCATTATGGGCGGTCCTTATGACCATGTGGTAGTTTCAAAAAATAAGGGGACCCCAATATAGACCCCAATATACTGTAATCCTTGTTATGGGGACCCCCAAAAAGGTACTCCTAATTTGGGGAAACCCTAAACCCTAAATAGTAGCTTCCATTTTCTTTTCCATTATTCCTATATAACCCCATTATTCCAATATACTATAGTCCCAATCTGGGGAAACCCCCAATGTTGTTAGGATTTGAAGCCTGTTGTCAGAAGATCCTGGGCTCTTCGGCCGCTGTAGCTCCATTTGAGCTATAGTCTAAGCTCCTTAAAGGGGGGTTATATAGGGGATTATATAGGGAACTACTATATGTATATAGGGAACTACTATAGGGGTTATTAAGGGTTTAGGGTTTAGGGTTTAGGGTTCAATGGCTCATTTGTAACTCCAAACAATCCACTTGCACAGGACCAGCTTACGCCACACCGTCCCGCCGTGCTCTGAAAGCCAATGCTTCTGCACGGACCCAAGCGGTGGTTTCTGAAAGCAGCCTAACCCCTAATCATATAATCCCTGTAGTTTCCATCTTCTTTTCCATTATCCCAGTATAACCCCAAGATATTCCCCCATAATCCCTGTAGTTTCCATTTTCTTTTCCATTATCCCCATATAACCCCAGTTTTTCCCCTACATACTATCGGGTTTGGGAGTGGCTTGGCGCCTTGGTGGTTGTGTAGGGATCATGAAGTGATTATGGGAGAGTATTAAGGGGATCATGGGCACCCTCTGAGCTGCTAAGGGTTTAGGGTTTAGGGTTTAGGGTTTAGGGTTTAGGGTGGGGGGGGTGTTCTTAGAGAGAGTGGCGATCAGGATCCAACCGATTACTTGCACACCGCAGATTCCGCCGCAGAGGCGGGCAACGGAAGTTGTTGCGGTAGAATGGACTAGCAGCCCCAGTCTGCGAATCTTGGCTATTTGGAAAGCACACAGATGATTTCAGGTTTGGGGATAGCAAGGGCTCAAGAAGGTCTTTTGCAGGGGCTCTCTGGAGTTGGAAGTTCAGGGATTGCAGTCTGGGGAAGCTCTTGCAGGCGCCCACCACCTTCCTGGCGAGAGCTGCCTCGCCAGAGCAGTTCCGGCGTCACTTCCTTGGGCAGCAGGACCCACCATACCCATATTTATGTTACCAGCTACTTTTAGGTTAGAAGGTTTGCTTGTGCAATGCCTGTCTGAGAGCTGCCCCTGCATCCTTGGAATCCTTGCAAAATTGCACATCTCATGTACATCATGAATGCTTCGATGAGCATCAGGCAGCTCGTACATGAACAGCACTGGTCACAAGTCTCAGCTTTCTCCGCTTGCATTGAGCTTCACTGTGAAGTTCCTGTCCTGGATGCCACTTGGGTGACAGATTCTGCATGCGAGCCGCCTGCCATTCTGCTGGTGGCAGACAGCAGAGGTGATAACTCGACTAGCGGCCGTGCATGCTTCATGTGATTGCAAGCGAGGATCAGAAGAAACTGTGCTGCTGGGTCCAAGGAAGCAGATTACAGCTTTCTGGCTCAACAATAATGGCGCCCGTAAGCACGTCTATGCCAATGTCCTGTCAGCCGAGCGCCAGAGGCTTATCACTGGCGGGCAGCGAAGTGCAAAAATGTGGAGCTTTACTTGGAAGCAGGATGGGAGGAAAGACAAAGACAACACAAACGATAAGGTCCCAAACTTGGAAAACGACAAAAGGAAAGTAGAACGATGGCAGCGTGTCGGATCAAGCACAAAGGAACAGGGTCGTTACACAACCCCGTCTGACTATGCGGTTGAAAAACTGCTGCTTTCTACCTGTTTTGCAAAAGTTCGAGATGAATCCCGTTTTTACTTATCACCTCGTATGTGTTGTCCTATGCTGCTGCTCCTGCTCCTGCTCCTGCTCCTGCTCCCGCTGCCGCTGCCGCTGCCGCCGCCGCCGCCGCTGCTGCTGCTGCTGCTGCTCGTCAGTACTTTGGTCAGTGACTGTGCAAGATTGAACCGTACAAGGTAGACAAGGAGCATTGCTGCTTCATGACTTACTTTGGTTGCTATTCATCTTTGTGTGACCCTCTTCAGTCCACACACCTTCCAGGACCTTCAAAGCACGGAGGTCAGCTGTCAAGCGCAGCTTGTGGAGTTCGTTCTGGACGTGTCTTTTGACATCCAGGCACGGTGCTCCAGCTTGCGCTTGCACTGGGATTATCAGGTCCAAACCAAGGGAATAGCACAAAGGGTTTATGGTGCACAGCCCCATGACAAAGCCCCACTAATGCCTTTTTCAATCATAAGGCTGCGATAAACCGATGTCTCGCGGAAAGAAGGATCCGGAGGTTCGTCTAAGTTTCGTGCCTTCCTGTAAGGTTCGTCGAGATTCGCCTTCATAGCTTAAGGTGTGCCTCAGGGAAAGACATTGGGATGGTCACGTTCGCGAACACCTTGCGGCCCTTCGTCTAAGTTCGTCTAAGTTATATGGTAGTTTCCCTAAATCAGGGAACCCCAATATAGACCCCAATATACTATAGTCCTTATTATGGGGACCCCCAAAAAAGGTACCCCTATTTTTGGGAAACCCGAAACTCTATATACCCCTGTATAACCCCCTATATAACCCCAATATACTATAGTAGTTTCCATGTTATTTTCCATTCTCCCTATATATAACCCCAACATAGGTATGGCAGGCGACCATCCATATAAGTTGTTAGCCTTCTCCGAGGCTCGTCAAAGAGGCCCTGGCTTCGACTAGCTTCGTCTTTTCCTATTGGTTTTTAGGGTTTAGGGTTTAGGTTTGCTGACCATAACCACCATTAACCGTCCCCCCTGGATTGGCCCCTAGATTACTTGACATGATTCATACTTTCAAGACAGCTCCAGTCAGAAACGGACGAAGAAGAGGCCACTTGGGCGACACACCCCAACAATGGAGAATCACATGTATGAGAACATGGCAATTGACAAAATTAAACAATTCGGGGAAAATATGTTCCCCCAAATGTTTAGCAGCTATGATATGGAGAATGCGGTTTGTGTCCGTTTTGTTGTTTGCCCTGAGGAGCACTATTGGCGAATGGCACAAGCAGAGCTGGAGCTCTTCAACGCTCCCCCCGCTTCAGAGTGGCGCCCTTGGCATTATAGCAGCTAGCTGTCATATTATATCCCTATTATATTCCTGTAATATGATATTCCATTATGTTCCTTTTCTGTTCCTGTAATACTGTGTTTTGGGCTCCATTACAAAGTGAGCATGGAGGTGTTAGCTCGCCACATGTGACACGTTTTAGGGTTCAGGAGCAGCCCTGAACTACATCGAACTGGTTTTAAATCTAGATTCCACCGGCAAGCACTGAGCCTCCAGTAAGCCTGTGAATGGCAAGGTTGGTTGACCCACTGATCCCGCACATTCAGACCCACACCTACAGGTCCCGAACCCTAAGCCCTAAACCCTTAAACTCTAAACCCTAAACCTGAAACCCTAAACCCGTAAACTCTAAACCCAAAACCCATTGCATGCCCCTCTCAAAGTGAGATCTTAGCCAGTTCAAGGCCGGAGTTGTCTGGGCAAGCGACGCCTGTGACTCCATCCCGAGCGAGGCTCGCAACCTGGTTCTTAGTATCAAGGATTTCAGGGTTTAGGTTTAGGGTGTACCCCTCGAGTTGTACCACTGGGTTTTGGCATCCTTTTATTTGAATTTGAGGGACACACTGGCCCATATAAGGGCTATATCGGGGAAACCTTTTAGGGGTACGACCCTATGGGTACAACCCAGGAACCCTTGATAGTAGGGAGTAAGGGAATATGTCATATAGGAATTATATAGGGGCTATTCCCATTTTCCCGAATGACTAGAAACCAGTAAGTAGTATTCTAACTGGGTGTCTAGATTATGAGTACCCGCTGGGCAAAAAAGACTACAATCTCACGTTGCAACGGTAAGTTAAATTCCAACATATTGCTGCATGCACTCAGTCAGGGAGAATTAGGTCCCATTCTTGCATCTTTACGGAGAGAGCCGCTCGGAAAGCAGAAGTCACTCTTGCGATCGCCATAGCGCCGGCCTGCCTAGCAAACATTGCTTGGCGGAAGTGATCTCCGGCACAGTTCATGCCAGGCGGCAATCGTCGGACTTGGCGACTGTGCTGGTGATTTTGAAGCAAGGCCCTGAGGTGACGCGAGCGGTACCTCCATTCACAGTGACGCAGGAAAAAGTGCGGTTGGAAGGCGTAAACATCACCATCTTCCCGAACTCTTGTGAGGTCCTTCCTTGGGGGCACGCTTCTGGTGGCTCCTGGGGAGTTTCTGCAAGCCGGACTTGTGCAGTCGACCCAGCAACGGTGACAATGTTACCCGGAACCCATCTGATGATCAACCAACAAGCCAGCACCAAGGTCGGGAAACCTGCTGTTCTGGTTCATGGGGTTCCGAAGCAGCATCAGAGATTCGAACTTCGTTGCGCGTGTGTGTTGCACACAGGCTCAGCTCTGGTAAGTCTGGGCTCACCCTGGTTTGCTTGACGCAGACAGCCATCCATGCCTTAGACCCTGTGCTGTAGCGAGGTTGCTGGAGCTGTGGTGCATGCGAAAGCTACTGGCGGCCTACCGCCAGGCATAGCCTCTGTTGAGCCGAGCACCAGAAGAAAGCGGTAGCCTTGCCGCTCACCAAACGTACCTCAGGTGGGTGGCGGATCCTTTGGTGTTCTTGCGCTGCGCGCGCTGGGTCGTGGCGGTGCCCTAGCCGTTGAGGCTGCCTCATAAACAGCTGGGCAGAGCACACACTTGCTTATCACAAAGTGATGTGTCAACTGTACGGCTGACTGGAGCAGGTCTCCATCGTGGCGCCTGCCTGAGCCATGTGCTGGGCGAAATAGATTTTAATGCCTCTGGCTGTGTACCATAGCTACTTGCCGTCCGCTCTAGTGACCCGTTTTGTCCGAGTAATCCCTCTATTCATAAGGTGCCCAGGGGTGACCCGTTTTGAGAAAGTCTCATATGGTAGTTTCTCAAAATAGGGGGACCCAATATAGAACCCCAAATACTATAGTCCTTAATATTGGAAACCCCGTCAAAAGGTACCCCTAATTTTGAGAAAGTCTCATATGAGTGCCGCCTTTCCCAGGCGTCGCAGCTGGGCTTCATTGCTACTGCCACTTGTTCTGCAGTTCTTCACCTGGAACAAAAGCTATGTAGAAATTATTCCTGTGGGTTCTGCGCAGTTGTTGCATTACTTGAGGTCCAGGTAATGAAATGATTTGCTGGAGGAAGCGGTGCTTCAAGGCTTTGACATTTTTGAATATCTACTGGTTTGAGCAGAAAGCACGTGCCCTCGTCAAAGCCACATGCCGCAAAATTGGGAGCCCCATTAAGTGGGTTGCTGTTAAAGAACTCAAGCTAACCCCAATATAGTAGCTTGGCTCAAGTTCCTGAACGGCAACCCAGTTAAAGCCGGAATCCCCCAGAAGGCCAGCAGCCTCACAGGAAATGATCTACTTTGCCAAGAATGGTGCGCATGCAACCAAGTGGCTGCATGAGCCCCAGCATGCATCGATGAGGCATCGCTAGGATGTTGAACGAACATTTTTGTTCTGTCAGTCTGCATAGCAGATAGATCGCCTGAGTACTGTAAGAAAGGGGCAGGACTGCACGCCAGAAGTCATAGAGAACATGCACCTTATAGCGCTTAAGCTGCTGCTAGTACAACATGCTGCGACGAGGTTTCACCAGTACCTTCCACAAGAGTCAACGCTTCACCATTGCCACAAGGACTTGCGCTGCAAGTAAGTTGCACTCGGCACATAAGCCCGCAGTGCAGCTGCGACGACGACATATAGTCCCCCTTAAGTAGATAGAATATGGGCTATATGGGGATCTTATTATACGATACCCAAAGCCATATTCTATCTACTTAAGGGGGACTACAATTCCTTAGAAAAGCTTTTGTTCAACAGCTATCAGCTTGGAGTCCATTAGCCTCACCCTAGGGATCCAAATAGCCCAATGTGGGAAATGTCTACAGACAGCGCTACAGACATGAGGGCATTAGGGCCCAATGTAGGTATTATTTGTATGCTTGGATCCATATGATTCTTCATATTAAAAAGCTTATATAACCCCTAGAAACCCGTTCAAAGGTACTTCTAATTCATATATACTTGGATCCCTAGGGTCGCTTCGTTCGGAACTTGCACTACGCACCCAGGTACTTTTGGGGGGGTTCCATGAGAATCCCATAAGAAATCATAAGAAGGATTATAGCCTCGCTATAACAAATAAGGGTCTATAGTGAATATGCCACAACCTTGCACACGGAGCGCGAATCCCAAGTCAACAGTAAGCCAGAATGACATAAGCTCAGTTCCAATGACTTTCTGTCAAAGTATCCCTAAACCTAAACCCCAAACCCTAAACCCCAAACCCTAAACCTTAAACCCACCCTGAAACCCTAAAGCGGAGGATGACGTGGCAGCTTGGCTTACTTGGGCCCAGCTGCTTCTGGTCATCCCGGTGGCAGCATCCCTAGGGTCTCAGCCTCCTTTTGCTGGGTTGCTGTTAAGGAACTTAAATAAATTACCATAATGGGTTAAGGGTTTAAGGTTTAGGGTGTAGGGTTACCATAATGGGTTTAGGGTTTAGGGTTTACCATAATGGGTATATATATATATATATCGTAAATAATAGGGATTCCCCAATATAGTAACTTAAACTAAGTTCCTTAACAGCAACCCAGTTTGAGGGTTGCATGGGTTGGTAGGCTGGATTGCTGGTAAGGAACTATAATGGGTTATATGGGTATTATTGGGATAATGGAGAATAAAATGGAAGCTACTATAATGAATATATAGGGTTTAGGGTTTGGGGTTCTTGTACTATAGTCTAAACTCCTTAAAGGCGGTTATATAGGGGAGTAGATAGGGGACCGTCATAAGGCTTATGAAGGATACTAGCAGTTTAGACTATAGCTCAAATGATGTCACTATTTTGGGGAAGCCCTATTATTACTATATACCCATACTGCGGTAACAACCCAGTATAGCGATACACTGCGAAGCAAGGCTTGGCATCGAGACTTGGCATCACTGACGGCCTTCAACTTTGCGCTTCGGCTGTGACAGTCCGACGTGTTGCTGATGTTCGCAATCGGTTTTCTAGGGATCCAAGTAGCGGTTATATGGGGATTAATGTTCACCTCATAATAAGAAACCCCCCCCCTCCCCCCCCCCACACCCCCGAGGATGTGGGCCCAAGCCTCCGTAATTAAGGGTATCCAGGTCCATGAGCTGAGCTCCAGTTGTCATAGCCCATAGAAGTAGAAGCCAGTAGTACACATAGCTTTTCGACGCTTCCAAATCTTTGGGTTGTGGCTGATTGGATTTTGCAATTACGGGGGGGTTTGCAATTACGTCCTGGCATTTGGATTTTGCAAGTACGCGGGGGTTTATTAATATGAGGTCAACATTATAATGGAGAGTGAAATGGAAGAACATGGAAAATGAAATGGATATTGGGGTTATATAGAGATGCAAGTGCACAAAGAATACGTACATTGGGCTCTAAGGTCTGTAAGTATGACCTACATTGGGCTATTTGGATCCCTCGGAGTTGGTTCCAAAGTTGTTCATGGGCTGCACTGGAGGTCGGAAATACGCTTGCCGGCTTCCCAGATCTTGCAGCTCTTGTGTAGACATCTGGGCAATTTAAAGCGACCTCGCCCGACCTCGCCCGACCTCACCCTAAATGGTTGTTTACATTGGGGGTAGTACAAAATGTCCTTAAATTGGAGATTGAAATTATTCTAAGTTACCTTGATGTAAGATGCGGATCTGGAAGGTGCCCTGTGCTTTTCGGCTCTCACACCCATTGCCCGACCTTGGCTGGAACTTGCGTTGGAGGTCTTGGCTCACCTTGGGCTACAGCTTGGATAGAGGGGGCATTCAAAATCCCCACCCTTAGGGTCCAGAAATCCGAATAGCGCATTCTCAAGCTTCAGGGTCCGTAAATTGGAGCCCATTCGCCCCACAAATGTTTGCATACTGTATGTATTGCACTGGTATGGGGCCCTAAACCCTAAACCCTAAACCCTAAACCAAGGTGCTGAGCACCACGATCTTCCTTGCGGCCTTGGCTGCTGGCGGCCTTGTCACGCACGGTGTGGCACAGGCCAAGCCAATGGTTTGAGCTTGGGCTACGACGGTGCGAGTGCCCAGTTGGCAGGTTTGACGTGGACTACTCGTACCTACTTGTGTAGGGCTTTTTCGTAGGTTGACTGCTGTTGTTCATGTTGTTCTGGGCTACGATTCACGACTGGTTTGGTCTATCTTGTCGACTGACGCCATGGATTGCAGGGCTCAAACCTGAGTGGGGGCAATCTTTGGCTGCAGGACCTTCCGTTCTTTTGCCCCGCGCCGCGGGGCCTCGTATTCCTGGGCTTCTCCGTCTTCACTTTCGAGGCGCACGTCAAGGGACATTCTCAGAGACATCGTGCTTGTAGCTGTCAACGGTTTTGTGTTTCTGCAAGTTGCGTTCTTCCTTTCCTGCAGCTAAAGCGGATGTGATGGCTTCTGCATGTTATCTGTAGTAGGCTTCAGGGATCTTGCGGCACAGATCATGGTACGCATGTAGGCGAGAGTTCGGCAGTGAGGCTCCAACATTCACAACACACAACGCAGACAAGGATACTGCACAAGACCAGAACAGAGGTTGCAATGTCACGACTCCTAGCAACTCTATCAACTCTGCTTTACGTGAAGTGGTACGTGAGTTGTCGTCAGGGCATCAACATGGTCATTCCCATGTATGAGTCCCACAAGGAGAAGGCCGGAAGAACCAGATTCGCGCGGCTACTAGTGCTTGACGTTGCTTGATATTGCCTGACGGCAAAGCATGAGCGAGGTGTGATAATGGTTTTCAGATCTTCCGGGTGCTCGCACAGCAGCGACTGTCAACTTGATCTGGATGTGGCATGTGCTGGTTTCCAGAGGCAAGCTTCGATCGTATCCTCTCCAGGACGATAATTGCCGCGGGAGCCCCAGAACTGGTTAGACGGATTCTTGGTAGCTTGCCTAAGTACATGGTGTTCAATCTAAACGCCAGCGCGCGTGCCGCCTCTTCGAGGGCTGCAGGGACGGACAGCAGTGGGAAAAGACTGGGTGCTCAAGACAAGCAGGCGTAGACAACACCACAGAAGTAGACTTGTCAGGACCCCTATATAACCCCTATGACCCCCTTTCAAAGTACCCCTAATTGGGGGGGGGCTAGGGAGGTAGTAGGAAGCTACATTCCCGGCAAACAGCCTGGGCCTCCAGACAAAACCTCCGAGATGAGCCAGAAACTATAAGAATGATAATAATAATAGATATTATTACTACGGTGGATATTAAAAATCCTGCATGACCTTAGGTACCTCATACCTTGGGAATACTGGGACTATAGCATAGTAAGGTCATGCAGGATTTTTGGTATCAACAGTAATATTCTTATGATCACTACGAGTATTGTGCTTTTATTATTTGTCTTTTTACTGTTGTTATCACCATTAATATTATTATCCTTGAAACATGCGTTGTCCTTGGAATGGGTTAGGGGGGCGTTGCCCCAAAAAGGGGACCCCAATATAGACCCCAAATGCTATAGTCCTCATTAACCATAGGGACCCCTAAAATGGTACCCCTAGTTTCGGGACACCCTAATCCCTAGACGCTATATATCTCTATACACATAGATATATATATAGATACATGTATATATGTATATATATATATATGTACCGACCTAGCCTCTATAAACCCCTTAAATGATCTAAACCCCTCTAACCGTATCATCAGGCTCGACTCCTTCAGCTTGCCTCGGGTGAGCTATAGTCTAAACTCCTTAGAGGGGGTCATATAGGGGATTATATAGGAGACTATTATAGGGTTTATTAAGGGGGATACTAGGAGTTTGGACTATAGCTCACCTGAGCGGCAGGTCATTGCCATCTTCGCGATATTTGCCTCAGGGAGCTGCGCTCAGATTCGACATGTGGTATACTACAGCGTCTTCTAGCCTATTATGGTATATGTTATAGTATATATTATAGTATATTACAGTGTATTGTGGTATACTTTAGTATATTTTGGTATATTAAAGTATATTACAGTATGTTATAGTATGTTTCAGTATGTCATAGTACATTATAGTCTAGTGTGAAGTTGCCTGCAGCTGGTTCAGTATGTTTTGAATGGAGCCCAGCACCCTCGTGGCAGGAATGTGCTTCTCTACGGAGAGGAAGTACGGCCGATTTTGACATTGAATCTGGCGCAGGACTTCTGAGTCTGGCTGCTTGCAGAAGATTTTTTGTGGTAAGCTTCAGATGTTTGTGCCAATAGCCCCTGATGGTAAGTGTAATTGCGGGACTCCCAGGCCAGATCCGACTTGGTTGATTTGTCCTCATCATGTCCTCATCCCAGGACTCACTGGCTTCCACTTGGGCCTGGGCCTCTGCATGTAGAATCATGCGGACACTTGACCTGCCCTCTTGTCCGGAATAATCCAACTTCGCAAAAGATAGCTTGTCCTGCATGCTGTGCCAAAGGATGCCGGGTGGTCAGGTCTCGACGCCCCTAGATACCCAAATGCCAAACCACGCCCATCAGGCAAAGCTTAGCAGGTCACCGTCGAAGAGGGTCTTATCTTGCATTGAAAGCTCTACAAGCAGATGCTGAGGGTGTCAGCAATCAGCTCTTCCTGTGCTAGCAGCAGCAGAGGAGCAACAATTAGATTCATTATGGATCACAAATCCTGGAAACCCTCAGATGTCAATTTGTCTGCATCACGATCTCTGCGCATTCCTACCTCGCTGCGGCAGGTTCCGGTGGCTTTTGCGATTGCTTCGCTGGCACTTGTGCCCTTGTCAGCTCCCGAGGGTTCCTCCCGCAACAGGGCCTTGCATTGGGTTGAAGAGATGAGATTGTCTCATTGGTTCTCAGAAAGGCATGAGTGTATAGTCGATGGGGCTTCTACCGAGAGTATCTTCCCTTATTCCCCCAGGTTAGTTGACATCTATACTTGAAATGAAGGACAGAGGGACTTAGTAAGTAACTAGGTATAAACAAGCCAACAACAGGGAATTTATGACCATATTTAGAAACCACTTACTGCGTCCGCTGGGCCTCTAACAGAAAGGAACCCCAATATAGACCCCAAGATACTACAATCCTTCGTATGGGGACCCCCAAAATGGTCCCCTGATTGAGAAACCCTAAACCTTAAAAACAAACTATATATCCCCTTTTAAAGGTACCCCTGTTTCGGGGAAACCCTATACCCTAAAAAATCCTACATCACCCTAAACAAGCCTATGCATCCCCTTGTAAAGGTACCCCTATTTTGGGAAACTCCCAAGTAGCCTGGTTTTGTTGAAAACGAGGCTGGCGCTGCCGACTTTCGATTTGCTGGAGAGTGGCCTGGCAAGGCCGCATGGATGAGTGGGTGCCTTTAAAGGTGCTTATAGGGGTTAGATAGGGATATATAGGGTTTAGGGATTAGGGTTTAGGGTTTCCGAAAATTTGGGGTATCTTTTGGGGGTCCGCATTACAAGCACTGTAGTATTTCGGGATCCATATTGGGGTCCCCCTATGTTGGGACAGTACTTGTTGAGTGAGCCACAGGTTTGCTGTGACGGTGTACAGCTCGAGGGTTTTTTCTCAAACAGGGGGTCGATAAAGGCCCACGATGTACCATAATCATCCTTATGAGAAGAATCCCCCAAAAACCCTGAAACCTAAACCCGTGGAGAAAAGGTCCCGCAAAAAAAAAAAAAACCCTGAACCCTAATCCCTCATGTCATTGCTGGAATCCGCTAGCAGGCCCAGCTTCACAGCGGGCCTTGTCTCAAGCCACCTGCGCAGTAAGCTCAGCTTATCCAAGTTCATGGTTGGCTGGGCCACCACAGCTTTCTCAAACTTTTTATAAGAGTAATAACAGTATTAAAAGCAACAATAATTTGGTATACTAGAAATACTTGTAATACCAGTAATACTGGTAGTACTAGTAATACTAGTAAGACTGGTGATAATAGTAATACTAGTAATAACAGTTATCTGCAGCACGAGGTGTGAACATCTTCCGAGCTGCGCTGCTTGCTGTTTGCGCCGCGTTGGCTCGCTATGGTCCCTTGGCCTGGCCCACTCGAAAGGAGGCTAGCGGCTAGTGCCATTGATAGAGGCTATAGTCTAAACTCCTTAAAGGGGTTATGTAGGGAATTATCTAGGGGACCATTATAGGGCTTACTAAGGGGGATACTAGGAGTCTAGACTATGGCTTTTGCGCGGAAGAGAAAGTACCAGTGTATGTTCGTAGGCTGCAGCCAGAAACCAAGGGGGAAAAAGCTTGAAGTATTATGTATGTGGGGCGCAAGTTTGAGTGACGGGAGGGTGCTGATAAGACGTATCAGAAGTTACCTGTCCATGCATACCCCACTTGAGGCCAACGTTGAGATGTTTGCGCCTACTTATTCACAATTTGATACCCAAGCTGCGAGGGGATGCAAACACTGCTCATATCTGGCCTGCGATGCCCACAGAGAGGGACATTTACAATCATCTATATGTGCATGGAAAGCTCCGTTTGATTTTGCAGTTCCCTTTCCATTATGAATGTTATTGCCCCATCTGATTCCCCACTCTTGTGGTAGTATCTTTAGCCCCTTACTGCATAATCCGTACGTAGCCCAGCCTAAAGTACGTCAGGATTGATCTTGGGCATCACTATACCCCCTATAATCCCCATGTCACCCCCAATAATTGCTATAATCCCTGTAGATTCCATTTTCTTGTCTATTATCCCTACATAACCCCATTTAATCCCAATATACTTGAGCTTTGCCATGTACTTAGGTGGACGACATTTGGATGATTTTCTCTCTGTTGTGGGAGCTGCCGGGACCTTACGGAGTTGCTGTGTGCTTCCTCAAAAATCCAAGGGTTTGCACCACGCTCCCGTGCAGGCCAATCAGGGAGAGTTTAGCGCATAAAACTTTCTGAAGGGCATTCCTCCGAAAACCTTTGACAGCGCTTCCTTCTAACGTCTTCACCCTGTACTAGTACTAAGTCTTGTTTCGGTTCCCCGGTCTGTGCCAACAACACATATGTTGCGCCAAGGTTGCTTGCGTGCCGCTGGCCCTTATCTACCCAGCTGCCATACATCTCCGCCTTGTTGCTGCTGGGCTTGCATGCAGCAGGGCGACAGCAGGCGGACTGATGCTGCGAGATATGGAAGCATGCTTCAGAAAACGCCATAGCCTGCCCGGCACAAAGGATCACTGCTCAGGAGGTCTCGAGACTTATCGAAACTTGCGAGAGGACTCGAAGTCTCAAGAATCCTGACGGTTTGCCATCATAATTGGATGCCATAACTCAGGCTAGCGAGGAAGGGGACCGTTTGGAGGACTGGACCCTTCTGCTTGGTTGAGGGACACGTGCTCAAGTGCTGCGTCTGGTTTGCAAGTAGCACTTTGCAGTTGAGAACATCAGCTTGGGGGAGCCTTGTTTGCTTGGATCTACTGCAGTTGCATGTAGACTTTGCCAATGTACAACTGGCATGCTCTGCCGCAGGCCCTCGGCGACTATTTCTGCATAGTCTTTGGGGCGGCGGTGACGGTATTGTGCACAGCCGCTTTGCTTAGTTAAGTTGAACCGTAAGATCATGAAGCATCACACTGCTACGCGTACATCTGTGCCAAGACAACGCGTGCAATGTAATCTTGCATGTTACAGTGCAGAAAATCCAGTTGTTGCCAGCACTGAGCTTCCTCTATATAATCCCTATATGACCCATTATAGTAGTTTCCATTTTCTTTTCCATTATCCTAATATAACCCCAATATGACCCCATATAACCCCTATATAATCCCTATAGTTTCCATTTTCTTTTCC
>CAJNIZ010044654.1:0-34264 GCA_905231905.1 Symbiodinium pilosum | reverse complement strand
CCCCCCCCCCCAATATTAAACATTCCCATTCTGGTATACTATAGTGTATATATATATATAGTAATATCTAATATTTGGGGGATCGGAAGTTATGGGTAGTTCCTAAAATTAGGCTCCCATTTTGGTGCCGCTACATATTAGGTGCCTTAGAAAAGTCTACAACCCAAAGAGGCACAACATTTTGAGAACTGCCCATATTGGGGGAAGGGGATTAGCTGTTAAGAATTTTAATTTAAGTTACTATATTGGGGAAACCATATTAATTACCACATATACCCATTATTGTACCTTAATTTAAGTTCCTTTACAGCAACCCATATTCGGGAGAAGGGATGGCAATGCACATCCAAGGCCAGAGCTCATGAAGTGCTTTGCTGAGCAGCTCAGGTGGCAGTGTGAATGACTTCCGCTATTGCTGCGCTTCTAGGGATTTAGGGTTCGGGCTTTGGGGTTAAGGATTTAAGGATTAGACTAGAGTTTAAGGTTCAGGCTTCGGGGTTAAACAAGGGTTTAGGGATTAGGGTTCAGGTTCTAGAGTTTAGGATTTTTGGGTATTACATGTGGAGGGTTGAAGGGGTTACATGGGAGGTTATAGGGATGATGTAGGGCGTTCTGGGGATGTTACAGGGGGTTATAAGGGTTATGCAAGTAGTGGTTTACACGGGTTACATACTAGTTTTTTTGAGGTTTATGAGAGGTAGAAGCCTCAAGGATTTTTCAATAATGAATACCAAGTGGAAAATTGAGGGTTTGGGGTTAAGGTTTAGGGCCCAGTAGTACCTTATTTGGGTATACTACAGTCCCCGATACAGAACATGAATATATCCTCCTACAGTATGGGGTGTAGCACATTACAGGATAGTTGATCTAGCTTTACTTGGTTCAACCACCACAAAAACAGGACTCAGATGCTCGAATCTCCAACTGGCAGCTTTACCTCCGTTTGAAGTGCTTGCCATGTGATTGCATTGGTGTTAAGGAACAAACATTCATTCACCACAGCATAGGCTTTAGGGTTTAGAATTTAGGGTTTCGGGTTTATGGGTACCATAGCACATCCATGTGGTATATGACATAGTTTCCTTCTGGTAGTGACTTAACTTCCTTACTTGCAACACAGTGGCATGGGCCCTCTACCAGGGGCACCCTTACTCCACCCGAGTGGAAGATGGGCATACTTGTTCCAGGAAGGTTGTGATTCTTTGGAGGACAACCCTACAAATCTAAATCCTGAACCCCTAAACCCAACATCCTGACTTTGAACAAGAGAACCTCTGGGACCTCCCTCCCTGCCACAGACTGGAAGATCTCTACGTGATGGCCAGCAATGGAGAGGGAGGCTAGGGTTGAGGTTTAGACTTTAGAGCTTAGGGGCGAGGGTTTAGGCTTTAGGGTTTCTGGCTTAGGGTTTCTGGCTTAGGGTTGAGGGTTTAGGGGTGAGGGTTTAGGGTGGATGAAGTTACAGGCTTCCCTGTGAGGGTTGGTTCTGAAGGGGTTTACCAGGGTTTAGAGGCTAGTTTTCAGGTTTGGGGGTTGTAGTGCTCTGGTGGCTACAGGCCTTTGGATTTGACCCTAAGTACCTCATGTTTTGGGAACTATACTACCATAGTATACTGGGGTCATGCAGGGTTTTTAGTGTCAACAGCAGTACTGGGCGGTCCGCATATTAACAGAGAGTTCAGGGCTGTGCGTCGAGCTCGTTGCTCTGTATATGGCAACCTTCAACCTTGGACCCCAAGCCATACGGTAAACTCGACATGGGTGGTTGGCAAAATTATGACCCCATTTTGGGTACCCTAAATATTAGGTGCCGTATTGTAATAGGGATCAAAACAGGGACCATCATTTTGACAACCACCCACATAAGTCAAACAACCCTAACCCTCGCTTCCGGCCCCCACGTGGACTGCCCAAGCGTTAGACGGCCTGTTATTCCGTGTGTGCAAGCGTTAGACGGCTTTTTTTATTACGTGTATGCGTAATGTGGAATTCCCTACTCCCTACAGGTCCCCTCAGAATGCCAGTAGTTTACCATAGGTTTTGCTGGTCTCCATGTTAGCTTCAAGAGGCACAGCAATGCTATCGTGTTTCTACTTTCGCACACACCATTTCTACAAGGTAGCCGCTGCGGCAAATGAGACAAGCTTGGCCGTAGTGGTATATTTGGAATATTTAGAGAACTTCATATGACTTCCACTCTCCTTGTTGGTCACTATGAGTGGGTGTGGGCCCAACCACATTAGGAGTGCTTTACAGGGCTATTTAGGGTTAAGGGTTTGGAGTTTAGGGCTCAGGGTGCACCTCAAAGCAATGACTGCAATGTTACCAGGATGCTACAAGGTACTTATTGTCATAATATCATACAGGCAAAGCACTGCAAAACGTAGTGATATAATGCGAGGCCCACTCTCAGCCCTAAACCCCAAACCCCGAAACCCCTAAACCCCCAAACCCTACACCCCTAAACCCTAAGCGTAAACCCAGCAGTCCTTGGCTGCAAAGAAACCGGCCTATCAAGCCTTGGACCTTGCTGTCCATGCCTGCGCGTGGACGCCTAATATTCGAATCCCGGTCCTTGCATGCGGTAGGCTACGGCCACAACGAAGATTCTGAAGAGATGAGAGAGGAGCTGCAAAGTTACCAGGGTTGAGGGGTGTCGGGTGGATGTAGAGAGACTCCCCCAAACAAATATGTGTATGTGTGTATGTGTATACATATATATATATATGCATACATGTGTAGGTTGTGTATGTATATGTAATCCCTGCGGCAGGTGGCATAGCAGCTCTAGAAGACAAACCGCCGAATTTCCTATTGTTTGCCAGCCGTTTCTGGCTTTTTCGCGTTCGAGGCTTGGGCTTTCAATTTGGTGCGGTTCAGCTTCCTGGGGTGGCTTTTGGTGGGATCTATTCTCCTCCTCTTAACGAACCTTCCTACCCCCCTGATACTTACTGGGGGTTAGTAGGGAATGAGGGAATATCAAGTATAGGGTTATAAAGGGATTATATTCCCTTTTGCCCTACGAACCACCAGCATTGATAATCAACATTCTCCCCTTTACATGAAAGTATTACATGCTACATTGTCGCATTGTGATTTTTTAAGTGGGAGTGGATTTGGGGGTGCACCCTTGAATAGCGCATAACCATAGCAAATTTGCCCATCATACCGGCTTGATGGGTCTCTGACTGTCGTGTATGGAGGGTTAATTTGAGCGCTCAACAGGCCAAGCTGGACGTTCCGTACAGGTCTACATGCTACACCAGCAGGTGCAAAGAGCAACATGCTGAGTAGGACGTATTGCAGAGACCTGAATGGTAGCCAACTAGGGTCTGGGTAAATTGTAACGTCGCCGCTTTTCCATGTCATTTCTAATTGTAACACCAGCCGCCTTTCCATGTCATTTACCATTTTCTGTTCCATTCATTCTCCACACTTTGTTTTCCAGGTTCCCGCCACCATAATTGAAAAATCCTTCTATATATGTATATATATATATACACATGCGCCCCCCCTACATTACAGCAATATCTATTTTATCTTTAAGACCCCCTGCAATAGGCCCCAAATTCTTGATTTGGAGATGAGATGAGCTGGTTGGCTGTGCTGGGAAAGCCGGAGGACGTCAAATCTCTGCAGAAGAACACCCTGGAGCGCTACACCTAGAAGCAGGGGTCGAGATGGGGTCTACGGTTTTGTGTTTGGGGCTTAGGGTTTAGGTTGCAAACGTTCAGCAAGAAGTTGTCATTGTTGAACAGGCCACACCCAAAACATTGCCTTTCACGAGACATGAGCGGATTCGGGGGCATTGCCTTGTAGAAGCCAAGAGCAGTCACAGTTTTGAGGGGGTGTCATGTCGGAGTGAGTGGGACAGTCAAACACTGGCAGGGGGATAGGAGAGAGCAGGAAAGCAATTGTTGCACCATTTGTCGTTTTCATCCTGAAAAACTGTTGATCTGATCCTCTATGCCTTTGTGATTGCGGTGCTTTTGCCTGTCACAAACTGTATGGTGCTCAGTTGCTCAGAGCCTCCACAGTATTCATGTACGATAGCACACGCTTGGGGCCAGGAGGAATTGACATGGGCCAGATATATCGCATACAGGAAATTGGAACCCTCGGATTATGCTTCGTATTGTAACTGGGAGGGGCTCTATATCGTTCGCATGATTCCTTGTGGTGACACGAAGTAGCAAAGCCCTAGGGAGGCGAACTTCTTTCTGTTTCGAGGTAGACTTTCGGGAGTTTCTTAGAGCAGTTCCTGGCAATCCGAAAGGAGGACCCCGCTAATCCTCTTCAAGTCCCCCTACATTCCTGGCGTTTCCAGGGTGCCCCCTTCTTCAGAGAGTTGCTCGTGCAGCCCTTAGCCCTAAACCTAAACCCTAATAAGGGTTTATGGTAGACGTTTGTGTAGTATTACAATCAAGCCGCCTTGCAAGCGACAGCGGGCCAGAAGGGGTTCTTTGGGGTCTACATCTTTCTTGTTAGGGACCCCAGGGCATTATCACTAAAGAGATTCAGGGTGCCCCTTGAGGATTATTTGGGGGTCAGTTCGAGATGCTCTCATGCATGCAAGGACCAGAAAAGGAACGGCCGCCAATAGGGTCATTTGCCAGGAGACAGTATATGGAATCCCCCTAAACCCAAAAGACCCCCACATACCCCAAAAGTATCCTATCTACCTACGGGGCACTTCAGGCCCATGGTCAACCTGAAGCAAGCCCCACATGAGACACTGAGTAGCGCAGCTCCTGAGCTTAGAGCTGAGGGTTCAGGATTCAGGGTTGGGTTTAGGATCTCTCAGAACCCTACTGCCACTCTCCAAAATCCGCGGCTCTACAACCCGGACCCAGGATCCTTTTGGATCTCTGAGGCTCTGCCGGAAGATGAAAGCTGTGCCGAGCATCGTGCAGGTGGCCAAGCCAGTTGTTCCATACTGGCATTTGAGGGCCTCATTCAGCACGAAAGGATTGAAGTTGCATTAAAACTATTTCCAACAGTTTTCGTGCAGCAGACCTGGGTACTCTATTTTGAGGGGCGGAGTGCTCAGTGCTATGGGTTTCAGGGTTCGGGGCTTACGTCCTTAAGACTAATAATGACTACAACGCTTTAGCTTATGAGGGCTCAGGTCGAGGTTTGCATGGTTCGAGGTTGGGTTTAGGATCAGGTTTTAGAAGTAAGATGGTTTCTTGGGTGGTAGACAGCAAGCCACCATCCTCGAAACTCAGTCCTCTAAGTCCTCCGAGGATTCTAGATTAGAGTTGAAGTTGTAAGTTTAGTTTTGTATTCCCGCCCTCCCCCCAGCAGCAAAGTGCTTAAGTAGGTAGTGGGTTCATGGAGTTCAGGGGCAAGAAAGCATATCAAACGTGTGTGTGGGGGGCTTGTACACGAGGATCTGCTGTTTGGAATGTCCCTCAGGCCTCATCAGAAGCCCTAAAAACCCCAAAAGCTAATCCGTAAAGGCTGGATCTAGTCCCCATAGATGCATACAAACCTTATATGAACCCGAAACCCTCACCTGAGTCCTATAAACTCTGAGCCCTAAACTCTATACACCCCGATCTCGTACCCTGAGGCCTACTAAGCTTGAAACCTGAAATTCTGCGTCTCCAAGAGGCGACTGTCAAGCAGAGCCGTTTTTTCTAGAGGATACACACTTCAAAGCTCTACAGCCCAAGCTGCACATGTACAAAAGCGCGGTTTCCTTCCAGAAATGCTCGGTATTTTTATGTGTTAACCCCTAAAGCCCTGAAACCCTAAATCCGCACCCCTGGCAGGAACTTCGCAATTTCCAGGATCGTGAATCCAGACCAGCTGCCATGATCCAGCACGGGAACCCAGGGTTCCCAAAACCTTGAAAGGGTTCCCAAAACCTTGAAAAGCCTATGAGCCCTAAAACACGATAGCTTGAGAACAAATCAAAACGCTACACACTCTGTAAACCCAGAACTCCTGCACTTTAGCCTGGAAACCTTCCTGTTTAGGGTTTAGGGGCTTCGGAGTTGAGTTTACGGCTTCAGGTTGTAGAGTGGACGGTTTGTCTTACTGGTGCTTAGCAGGGGAGAGTGGGGGAGTGGATCCCTAAAATAGTATTTAGGGCTTAGGGTTTCTTAGGGTTTAGGGAGTGGATCCCTATAATAATCCCTATGTAACGCCCACATATCTTCCTCTAGTGTTACCTATGTTTACTCCCCCACCCCCTTCTTAAGCACCAGTAGGTTTTGAGTCTTTGGGATTTAGGGACCGCGGTTTCCGACTGCGGGGTGTAGAGCTTTGTGTTTTTCCGTCAGGGCTTGGGGTTTACATTGAAGTTTGGCTTAGGGGATTAGTCATGCCATAGAAGTGTCAGGAACAGTTTGAAGAGCGCGCATTGCGTATCTCTTAGGCAAAGGCTCCAACTACTTAGACGGGATGCACGTGGGGCCACAGTGCCTTTGGGTTCCAAGCATATGCTTTTCCCATCTCTGGCCCAAAAGCTTGGATTGATAGTTTCGGGCCTCTCGGTGCATGCTGCCCAGGAAGTTTGATCTTTGGCATCTTGGATGGGTACTTGGGTGAGCTTCTGGGTGACCCTAAACCCTGCAGCCCAAACCTTCAATCTACACCCTGACTTTCTCTTACCGACGGTAGATGCGGCCCCGACATGCGTATGGTGTTCTGCTCTCCCTGTCTTGAACCCTGAACCCAAACCCCTAAACCGTAAACCCTAAATCCTAAATCCTGCCTAAACTTCCCCAAAACCCTGAAGCTAACAAAACCGCAAACTTTTACAAACCCTGAGGTTCCTTAAGACGTTGGCAGACATGCAGGAGCTCACCTTGAAACGTCGAGGGCCTGGCTGTCTCTCAAGCGGAGAAGCATGGGTTATGCTAAAATACTGAGTGTCTTAGCCTCTTATATTGCAGTACGCGTGCGCGCGTACTTTTGGTGGGCAGTAGGGTTTGCAAGCGTACCTCTACTGCTGACCAAATGCTACTGCGAGACCATAAATGCCGAACAGCCTCACCTATAATCCCTAAACTCTAAAGCATGACAAGAGTTACGTACTCTGGGGCTCGGAGGGTCTTGAGGAAGAATTTGTCGGAGCTGGCAGATATACTCAGGGAACCCTATGCCCCTCGAATCCTTGACTTAGGCATCTACTTTACACGCTGTTCTGAGGGATCCAGTATCACGCCGCGTGTATGTCTGAATTCAGATGTACTACGCCCTAAGCCCTGGGTAAAGTAGCAGGCTTTTCCTGCAGTATGCAGGCCAAGGACTTCTAAAAGGTTCCTAACGCCATCTAAATTGCACATACGTGTTTTTGTAAAATGAGGGTCCCATTGTGGAGGTTCTCTTTAGGAAGAATTCTGGTATATTGCAGTCTAACGTGGGGCTCCTGCTTCAGAAAGACCCGGTTTTCCTTCACGGAAGTCTGGAGAGATATTGCATGAAGCCCTGTCCAGAATTCCCAACCCACATTCGCTAAGCTACCCTCCCACCCTAAGCCCTAACCCCTAAACCCCCCGCAGGTTTAGGGCTACAGGGTTTGCCGGGACTTTAACCTGGTAGCCCCCAGAAAACTAATTCAGAAACACATTGAGAACACACCTTTAACCATGTTGGTTGCGATTCGTAGCTTCCTGACGAAAATCACCAAGTGGAATTGACAGAAGTGGTGGGCCGTCTTCATTACAGGGACTCTTTTGAAAGGCTCCTCATGCTTTGACATGCTGGCGTTCCCAGATGAGCTACAGTCAGCAGTCAGGTTAGCAAGGGATCAGGGTTTAGGGATTAGGGTCTAGGGTTTAGGCTTATCAAGGGACGAGTAAGAGTGGATTTGGGGGGCTCTTTGGTAATTTAGTATAGTCCCGCCTTAACTTTTTTTCTAACAGGAACCCATGTCCATGAACTATAAGGGAAACACTGACAGTATCTCATATAGACCCTGCAAAGCCCTTTAAGGGCCCCTTTTTTGGAGCCTTTCAAATTCTTAAGATCTGCACCTTAAACCTTTAATCTCAAACCCTAAACCCTAAACCTTAAAGCCTAAACCATCAGAAGCTGCATCTGATCAGGCTTGAGCACCACGGTGGAAGAAGAGAAGAGCCGTCAAGAGCTTTTAGAGCAACAATCCCAGTGGGGTTGGGTTTAGGGTTAAGGATTCAGGATTTGGGGTTTGGGGTTCGTGATTTGGGGTTTAGGATTTTGGGGTTTAGGGTTTGGGATTTAGGGTTTAGGGCTTATGGGCCTTTAGGATTTTCTGGTTGGGGTTTAGGATTTGGGGGGATCCTGCCCGGAGAAGGAGTATACGGCTGAATTGTATGGTCAAGAAGATTAGCCCCTTCCCCGAACATTAAAACACCCCCGCCCCTCTAATATTCCATATCCTCATTGTGGATATTCAATATTAACGGGGGTGGGAGGCTTAACATTGGGGGAAGGGTTTATTGTGGAGGTTGGGTTTCCCGACCGGTTTGGGTGTCTAGCCTAGAGGCTTAGGGTTTACCAGGAGCTCTAAGGTCCATAGACAGGACCTGTCTGGGATAATTGAGGGATGATACTAGGGTTTAGGGTTTAGGGTCTGGATCAATCGTTCCAGTTTGTATGTTCCTTTAGTTTGTTCCCAATATTATTTGGCTCCTATATGGGTGCTGTCAATATTAGGGTTACCAAGGCACCATTAAGAGTGGACATAGGGGTCCTTTTGGTAGTTTAGTCTAGGCCTGGCCTCAGTATATTCCCTGATAAGGACCCATGTCCGTTAATTATGACAGGAAATAATGTCCCCTAAACCCTAATCCCTAAACCCTAACCCCTAGACTCTAAACCCTAAACGCTAATCCCTAAATCCGAAGCCCTAGACCCTAACCCCCAATCCCTAAGGTTACTTCATGGGATCCTTGGACCCACCCCTAAAGTCTGTAAATGGGGTTTAGGGTCTAGGGTTGGGCCCCGAAAGGTCAAGTTGGGCATAAGGTTTCTTGAGCCTGGTGACGGCTAGCAGTTGAAAATCTTAGTAGCTGGGTAGGTACACTTTACACTTTTGGGGCTCTTAAGTTTCCAACTAGAATAAAGAGTGTGCACTTTTGAGGGGCCAGGGAACTCAGCGACTAGGAAATCTTTCAGGCTGATGTAACAGATTGCTAGTCCTTTTCATTTGCAGTTTCGCGTCGGTTAAGCAGGTTTTCCCTACATCTTAAGTCCCCTAAACCCCAAACCCCTAAATCCTAAACCCTAAACCCTAAACCCCTAAACCCCTAAATCTTAAGCCCTGAACCTCAAACCCAAGGCTAGGGTCCTTCAAAGACGGCAGCCTCCAAAAAGGGGCTGTTATCTGCGCTGCTGTTGCTTACAAGTCAAGACCCGCATATACTCTCGTATTCTTCTACAAGGGAGACTAGAACTAGATAGAATTGAAGTCGGCACCTATGGCATATATTGTCCCCACATATTGTGCGAGAGCTATATGTGCATATGTATTGCACATACAATATAACATACGCAGACACCTGTGTGTATATATGTATACACATGTATGAACACAAAATCGCACGTATGTACACCTGAGGCGGGCAATGGCAACAGACCCTTCGCCTCCCTAAATCAGGAACCCTAAACCCTGCTAAGTCCTGAGCCCTAAACCCAAAACCTTAGGCCCTGAACTCTAGATCCTAAACACCTCCCCTGCCGCAAAACCGCTTCAACTTTGAGGCATTACAAAAGCCGTGAAGCAGAGGCTGGACGGAAACACTAAGGTTTTTAGGGTTTAGAGTAATAAAAACAACAGGAAGAACAAAGATGAACCATGGCAATGATAGATCGAGTGCTTTCTATCCGCACTGGATGGAAACTTGATGATTACCTTAAGGCTCCTAAGACTATGTGGGGCTTTCTGGGGGAAGGTTTGGGCCATGGGGGCTAAGGTTTGGGATCCCATTATGAGGGTCCCAGAGCCCTAGGGTAGCAGCAGAAACAGAAGCTGGGGAGTTGGTTATAAGGGGCTTTAGGCAGAATGTCCCTATTTAGTTGTTTGTTTCCGTTCTTTTCTTCCTGCACAAGTAGGGACTGAAGCAAAGGGCTATGAAGACTACTATCAAAGCTTGGTTTATGCTAGCTGAATGAGGGATAGTAAAGGGTGTCATTGCCTCTCATCGACAGCAAGCAGTGCGAGCATCCTTTGCTGGATTTTGCACGCTGACCAATGCTTTCACGTGCCAAAGGAGAAGTGCACTGTGTCCACAATTGAGACGAAAAGCTCATGTTGAACGTTGTGTGTCTTTCTGATGAAAAGAGTCTGGAGCCGCCACAGATTCCTATAGTCCCGTAACCACAACCGGCATAAACACGCATGACTGGCTTTGCCTAAGTCATGGGGACCGACACCGCCCGTGGTTTGGAGCACGGCTTTGTTACATCATCCTTCTGCATTTCGCGTGCAGGCGGAGAAGCCCATGTAACGTAGAGACCTAAACAATGTCTTAGGCATTCTTATGTGAACTTCGAAGTTTATGCGCATTGTAAGAAGTGAATTTCCTCTTTCATCAAGCTTTGCAGTACACCTGCCGGAACCTTAGAATAATCCCCAGAACCCCTTAAATTAATCACGTACTATGCCCACTACCACCCCCTCCTCTTAAGCACCAGTGGGCAGGCCCCCTTGCACTTAGAATCCCTACCTCCCAGCCTGGAATCTGAAAACTCTAAATTCTGTAGCAGTGCTACTTTCGGGCTTCTGTGTAGTATCTTTGTTTTTTGGGAAAGGGGTTGCAACAGGAGGAACTACATAGGAGGCCTTGGGTAAGCTCAAAATGTCGAGCTCTCAAACCCTAGCCCTGAACCCTAGGTGCTGGGCTCAGTACAGTTAGGTTTTCGAGTGCAAGGCATAGGCTGAAAAGAGCAAAGCCAATCCTAAACCCGGGCGGTGAGAAGAAAAAGCAAAAGCATTTATTTGTTCAAGCGGAATGGCCGTTGTGCTGCATGATGCTCCACCGGTCCAGTGGTTGAGGTGCTTTTGTCATGACCATTGTCTGGATGCATACATCCAAAGTCATATGACCCCATTGCGCGGGCCCCAAGACAGAATTCACACTGTGCGGGAACTCTCGTCCCCCAATTTGCCTCAACTCTATACCTTACTTTAACCCCCCAGCCAGCGATCGTGGCTATACGGGATGTGATGATATCAGGCGTCCTCTTATATCTTCTCACATCACTATTACAGGGTGGGGCTCTACTTCATTCATACCTAAAACTTCCACATCTTTCGGCAGGCTAGTACTCGACGTCAGCAGCTTGACACAGATCTGCGAACCATCCGCTCGGGAGCCGAGAGAGGTTTACACAGGGTGTACCAGGATGGACTATTTGGCCTTGCATGTAACTGTTATGTATACGGTATTTATTCGCCGCTTCTTCTACCCTTGAAAGATAAGGTCCAGACATATAGGGTTCAGGCGTGTTGACTTGTAGCACCTTTTTTGGGTGGAGGCCAGGGTTCAAGACATTTCTGGGCTGTCTGTGGAGGATTCTGGATTGCACCTTCAGGGGTTTGAAGGTTTGAAGATTTGGCTGTCGATTGAAAGGGTTCAGGGTGCTCGGAGCACGGTATCAAAATGCGACGGGTACCGTGATTGGTGGTATCACTTTCTCACAAGTGTGGATGTGTCTCTGTGACGCATGTCAGAGGGCATAACTTGAAAGCGGCTGTCAGAAGTAGGCATGCGATTTGTTGTCCTAGGTCCTGAAAGGGGATATTAGGCCCACCTAGCCCCTAAACTCTTCGCCGCTCAACAAACATCTGGCAACGGCTAGGATGGCCTATTCCCACAACTCCTGCCAGGATAGCCTTAGCTACCCTCACTTGAGGGTCCATTTGGGTTTAGGCTTCAGTATCATGTCGGCGAGCTTTTTCAGGGTTTGTTAGGAATACCCAGCTCATGGCCAAGGCCGGGAATGCGAGCGGGCGCAGTCTCATCGAATCCTGCTTGCAGTTAGGGTTTGCCAGCCTAGAGGCTTCGACTCAACTCCTCTGTAAAAATCGGCTAAAATAGGCTTACTGTGTGGTTCTCACAGCACCCGAACCCGGGGGTATTCCCCAAAAAGGGGCCAGGCGTACGCCGGGTCGATACAGCATAGAGGGGATTCAAGGATATGGGCATGAACTGTTCAGGTTTTTGGATTTGTCGTTCACGCTTGTTTGTTCATGCGCCTCGGGGTGGCTGGCTCTGGATTCTGGGAATGTCTTCCGCTAACCCCATGCATTAAGCTGTCTATGCTGGCCAACTGGGACACAAAGGTGTCACGGCTGCCTAGACTTTGGGGCTTAGGCTTTAGAGTGAGGCGATATTTGGCTGTTGCTGCAACACTCCGAATGAGCCAGGTGAATTTTGAAGTTCTCATTCTGGCACATAGGTTTAGCTTTCAAAACCAGAGGCAGTACTCCACATGCAGAGTTGTCTAGGGTAGAAGCCTGCATGATTACCAATAATTAGTCTTCTTTCATCTTCCTTGCGTATTTATCACAACAAACCCATGCCCTAACCCCAAGCCCGAAACCCTAAACCTCTAACCCCCTCCAACCTAAGGCAAATCAACACCTTTCGGCCCTTAATGTAGACCCATGATTAATAACCCCCCTCCTTTTAAGGACGTAAATATTAGGATCCCTATTATAATCCCTATTAAGGGGAGGGGGTGTATTAATCATGGGTCTGGGCTACATTACTCAAGATCGAAGTGTTTGCCATCCTGAAGTCCCTGAAGTCAGTCCTTCCACAGAGGATCCTCCTTCCGCGGTTTAGGGTTTAAGGCTTCAAATTCTGGTTCCTACAGAAGGTTACCTGGTTATATATAGAAGATCCATAAATTGACATAAGCTGGAGACTCGAAGGGAAAAGAACATGGAGAATGAAATGGAAACAGTGTTCATACTGTTGTTTGGCTGAAACGTATGGGCAGGTTCTTTGGGGTCCCTACAATAGGGATGATAGTTTATCAATACTTGGGTCCATGTTGGGGCCTCCTATGTATGGAGACTACGACACGCATTTGGTTTCTCATCAACCCGTATATCCGTATATGCAACTTGAAAAGAGCTTGGCGCGTAATTTACATATTAAGACCTATGCTGAGGATGCAACCACGCCACACCCCACAGGGTTCATTCTGGTATGGGGTTGACCCTCGAAGTCTGGGCCTCTAGGCTGTTGCAAGGCCCCTTTGCTTTGGACGTCTGATTCAATGCATGCTGCCAGTAAATTGGCTACTTATGGCAATCCTCTTTTTTGCCTTCTTGCAACATCTGCAAGGCCTGATCCCTCCAACCCTACACCCCGTCCAAACCTGCAAGATCCCGTAACCTTAAACCCTACCCTAAACCTTATACAGCCAATACTATATAGTCCCCCTTAAGTAGATCGAATATGGAGTATATGGGGATCTTATTGTAACATACCCCAAAGCAATATTCTATCCTCCTAAGGGGGACTATACCCTAAACCCCAAACCCTAAATAGTAGTTTCACTTTCTTTTCCATTATCCCTATATAGCCCTACTATTCTATCTACTTCAGGGGGACTATGCACCATCAGCCCTAAAGACTGGTCATCATTGTCTCAGGAAACGAGATCCTTACAAAGCTGAAGGCGGATCTGATCAACGTGAAGGACACATTCTACTATAGAAGCTAGAAGAACCACTTGAACCCCAAAAGCATGTATAATAATACTAGCATTTGGGCTGTTTTTAGTGGTTTTGGGCGTTTATTTTAGTCACTTTTAGGGTCAGGTACACATCAGGGTTAATGCTTTAGGGCTTATAGACATCTATCCATATCTTGGTCGCTTGAAGGGAAACATAGGGGCTTTTAAGGGTTTTCGGCTTAGTGGAGCAGTGCCAGTGACATGGTTCTAGATTTCCCTGTGCAATTATGACAGAATACGTACGGTAACTGGAATTTCACACAATGTTGGTAAGAATTCAGATCGCCGGGACATCAGAGGGGCTATTCCGTAGGGTTCGAGGCTTGTGGCTATTGATTTAGGCTTGTGTTGAACACGCTGTGAGTCTGTATGACATCCCTTTTGGGATTTTTTTGGTTCGGGGCAGGTCCTGGTAGTAGGAAAGGGAGGAGCTGTTGTGGGGATGAGTCTGGAACCTTCATAGGGTCTACCAAGCCCGGAGCGCTGAACCCACTAAGCAATGGGTAGTCTGGCTTCATGGGACGCGAGGTGTGCAAGGGAACTACTGATAAAAGGAATCCTACACCCCCTTCACCCCCCTTAAGTCATAGAATGACCTCCTTAAGTCCCCTAAGTCACAGAATCACCCCCTAAGTCTCTGAAGTCATAGCTTCAACCCCTCAAGTCATAGAACCACAGCAGTTTGAGGACATCTGAGGGCCTTAGGTTGGTCCAGGTTTCCTTCATCAACAGGGTCTTCCACTGTAGCAACCTCCAAGTGCAGTGGGTGCCTACAAGTGTATCCCACCTGTCTTATCAGAGCATTTTGAAAGCCTGGGAGTTTTCCTTGAATATGGTAGACCCTAAAACCCTAAACCCAAAACAGTAGTTTCCATTTTCTTTTCCATTATCCCTGTATAGCCCCCATCTGATATAATCCCAAAGCAGTTTCAATTTTCTTTTCCATTATTCCTATATAACCTCTAGGCCCTGTAGTTCATCTCTCCACGAAGCTGCATTGACGACATGATGTAAGCCCGAAGGCTTCTCATCGTTGCCACAATCTGTCCGCGGTTAAGGGTTAAGGGTTTAGGGCTTAGATCTCAAAGGACGGAATTTGTAGAGTAGCATTTTGTCGTCCTGCAAGATCTTTCAAGGCAAAGTTCCGGTTAAGAGTTCCGAAGCACAGTTGATGGATGACATCCTGCACCACCTTGAGTCGTTTACATCAGCGGAATTGCAGTGCGTTAAGGAGCCTAAGTGGTGCAAGATTTCCTCCGCCAATAGTACCCCAAAACACTGGGACCTCTATTGGAAGCCCCCCATTTTGCCTCTGACGTGGCTGCAAGGACACAAAGACCGACAAGATGAATGCGCTCAGGTTGGTCTGCAATGCCAGGGTTGCATGTTGCCCCAAAGTAGGTAAAACAGATAATGATGGCACAAGATCCATCATCATAGCCAAACAATGCTAAAGACTGCCAGATGTTGGGTCCATGTAGGGTTTGGGGTGTGCAGGTATATTTTCGTAGGCTATAGTATATTATGTTATTCGTATGGTAAACTTTATTAGATTATGGTATATTATAATGTGAAGCGGCAGACCTCGCACCATCTTGAAACTCTTAGGTGTCTATGAGCTTGTCCAACAGATCTTGTTCCCTTACATGGGAACTTCCAAGTATAGCTGATCCCTCTTTGGCCCCCTGATACACGGGGTAGCCTCGATTCATGTCAAGATTGGACGAGGACGAAATCTCAGGGGACGCACCATTCGGCGAATCCACCTCTTGAGGTGGACATGTGTGCACATGAGTCTGAGCATTGTTGGAGGGGCAGCCATTTGTCGTCATGATCCAATCGTATCGAGGGGTGTTTGGGAGGTTTCAAGCATCCAAATTCTGAAGACAAGCCACGTGCCTAGACCCTCCATCTACCCTCTATGTGCCCTATTAAATGGGGGCCACAGACCCTTTTCTCAATGGTGCAAGCAGGGTCCTGGAAGCCAGGCCGTACACGGTAAACTCCAAGCCGCACTCACCGCGCAGGAACAAGTATGAGCAGCGGATGAAGGAGCACCAGGAAACGCCTGGAGCCTGGTCTTTTGCTGATTGATTGAGGACATCCTAAACCCTTAGGGTCTAGAGGTTCAGGGTCTAGAGGTTTAGGGTTTAGGGGTTTAGGGCTTAGGGTTTAGGATCTCTTGTGGTATCGTCTTGCCTCCCAAAGTAGTCGCAGGAAGAGCTGGACACCCATCAAAAGATCCTTATATTCAATAATCTCGACGTCCATGTACGTGAATGTAGGGATTCCCTAAACTCTAAACCCTTAAACCTAAACCTCAGGGTTGGGCTTTTAGGATTCATAGTTTTTGTGTTGAGTGGCAGTTTAGGGGTTCGGGCTGCTGGTGCTTTACTTGATCGCAATGGCTAGAGTTCTTCAGGGTGTAGGGATGTAGGGTCAACTTATGGTGAAGAGTTCGACTTCTGGAGTTGCATAATATACAAGGGTTGGTTATATGGAAATATGACCTCAACAATGGAAAATCAGATGGACAACCAAGTGGAAGATGAAATGCAAACCGCGATTGCGTGCTGGATGATTGCGATTAGGGAATATGAGCTACTGGCAATATCAGGCTTAACAAGGCACCACGAGGGGTGGACAAAGGGCTGCCTTTGGTAGTTTATTATGGTCTCCAAGCCCATGTACATCAACTACACGGGAAATATTTGAAGCGCATATGTTTGCAATACACTTACGGGTTCGCAGTAGGGAAAGAAGGTAGTGATCCCTACTGGGTAAGTTACATTCATGTTGTTTTCCATTCCGCCGGTCGCGGCTAAGAACACTCAAGTATAAAGCGAACTCGCCCAACCTCTTCGGAACTGCTATCGTTCTATGTTCTTCGTATGTGGGTACTTATTCCATGTGGTCGTAGCGAGAGCGCGAAACGGCGACCCTGAAGGTCGGGACCGGCATCAACTTGCTTGGACTAGCTTTGTTAGTATTTAGGATTTAGGGTTTAAGGTTTAGGAAGCAGGGTTTAAGGGCCCGCCATTCTCCACAGCTCACATGGAGCACTTTTCTGGGAATAGTAGTCTACGGAGGGTCCTTTGTTAAATTCCACGCTAGCTTGCAGGAAGCTATTCCGTGGCTGGATGCAGCTGCTCTGGCAGATCATCGGCTGAGAGTGAAGCATATTTCAACATTCACCAGGCCCAAACGGTCAAGTTTCCAGAGGAAAATGCATAAAATGCTCAACCCCCAAAGGCTCACCCTTAAGCCCTGAACTTTCTGGTTCAGAGTTAAGGGTGAATGTACCGGATTCTGCTTCATATACGCCAAGAAACCAATCCCTGCAAAGGGACCCCAACAGACGATGCACAGTTTCGACCACCCCTCTTATTCCAATTCGAAGGACGAGTGCTGTGACCATGTGTGCCTTCAGTAGTTCCTGCGTCGCCGATTGCGCTTAAAAGCAAATGCCCGAGTGTTCACACAGTGAAACCTAGAAGTATTGACCCTCACGCCTGACCACAACAGCTCTAAACCTCAAGCCACCCTAAACCCTGCGCTCTACACCACTGACCTGTAAACCCAACTCGAACCCTCAAACCATACAGCCATAAAGCTAAACGAGTAACCACTTAAGCTGTTTATCGCAGCGACATGCAAACTTCAGTAACCCTCAACCTCTAGACCACGCTTCCATCAAACTCTTTTGCCTGAGGTTCGAAGCCAAACGGGACGAGCTGCAAAAGAAGATCAACGCTCTCATTGCCGGCATCTTAGGGGTGCTTGTTGGGAGTTAGTCCTTGGAATTTGGATGTAGGATTTCGGGGGTTTTTGATCAAGGTTTGGGGGCGTTGGTGAGTGCTGGAGGTTTGGGGAGGGGGTTCGGGTTCAGGGTTAGCGGCCGTTGAGGGATTAGGGTTCACGGCCTAAGCCCCAAATGGTTGGTGTTTGGGGCCTAGGGCGCGGGGATTCAGTGATGCGTGTTTCCGCTTGGGATAAGGGTTCAGCGTGAAGTCTACCTAAACCCCAAAAGTATGCAAAATAATAGCCCTAAACCCAGAATAACAGCCATAAGGGCCATTATTTTACATACTTTTGGGGTCTAGGTAGGGCCTGTCGAGCTTAGGACTTTCGGGTGCAGACGTCGGGTTGGCGTAGCGTACTTAGCTTTGGGTTGAGGGTTGGGCGGCTCCGGTCTAGATTCAGGGTTTTACCGGTTTGTCAGAATGATTATGGGCACTTGCAGCGGTGGTGTCCATATCTTGTTGGTATGTTTGTGGCAAGCCGAAGAGATGCCCCAACTGCTTTTCAGAGATTGGAAACTCATTTTAGCACATACCCCCCCTCCCCCGCTCGCCCCACCCAAACCCTGAACCCTTAACCGCGCGAATTATTAATCACAAGTTTGCCCACGCTTGACAGGACCCAAATCCCAAATGAAGAGCTGAAGCAACATTCTAAGAATCGCTTTCGGCAAAGCAGCCCACCATCCTTCATGGAGGAATCCTTCAGTGGGGCTCACATAAGGGGGCCCCAAAAAAGGGAAGCCATAACTGAGGCCTTCCTAATGTCTCCTGAGGCTCCCTGAGGTCCCATGTGCTCTGCTATGTTGGGACCACATATACGGATAGGCTTCCCTACAGTAGATTCTAAGAGTCTGGCATGACCCTGAGTGCCTTATAGCTTGAGGGTTATGGTATTATCAGATACTAAGGTCAAAGAGGGTTTTACCCTAGGCCCCAAACCCTAAACCCTAATCCCTACACAGTAACATCAGGTTCTCGCTGCCTGGATAATTCACGACAAGTTTCTTAGCAATGATGCCTTTACCTCTCCAAGAAAACCCCTAAACTCTAAACACTAAGCCCCAAACCCTACACCTATTACGGCTCGTCACGGCAGGAATTAGACTTCCCCAAATGATGCACGAGCCTGCATGCTGAATGCAGCATGCACTCACCCTGGTTTTAGGGTTAGGGAAACGCCCGCCGTTCCCAATGCTGCTAAGCCCTACCACCCTACACCTCCAATGCCAGGAACCCGTGACAACACCTAAGCCAAGTAGCCCTTCATCCTAAAGTACATGACTCAGCTGATTCAACGCAAACCTTGGAACCACAAATCGCAAGCCACAAGCCCAAGATCTTGATGAGCTTGAGCCTGAACTGGTTTGCTGATGAGGGATTCAAAGTAACATTGGGGCTATATGGCAGGTGATATGATTCCCTTGTTATGGTAACTTAGTTTAGGTTCCTCAAACGCATACCAGCAAAGTGCAGAGGAGTCGAACAAGAAGTCTGGGACCCAGCTTTGCCATCACTTGAACATGGCAAGGGTTCCCATGCTGTCAACTGTCCTTTTCAATGGGGCTAAGTGGGGAACTACGTTAGCTTGCGGGAGTGTAGCACTATTGATGTGGGGTGTGTGGCTTTGCCTTTTGTGTGCTTTGGATTTACTTACTGTTGGTTAGCGGGGGAAGAAAGGAATATAAGTCCTATATATAACATTCCTTTTTTCCTGACGAACCTCAGTAAGTTGAGGGTTAGGATTTCTGGGCACCAGGTACAGGATCTGCAGAAGCCTCATTTTTTCTACGGCTCAACCTCCAGGAGACCAGATTGCTCCATGCCCTATAATATAGGGTTTAAGGTTTAGGATTTAAGTCTTAACTCCTAGTATCCCCCTTAATAACCCCTATAATATAGGGTTCAAGGTTTAGGGTTCAGGGTCTTAACTCCTAGTATCCCCCTTAATAACCCCTGTAATAGTCCCCCATGTCAAGCAACTCCTGGACTCCCCCCGGGGGGGAAACACGGGTTCTGCATCCGATAAGTGAGGTCTCTGCAGTTATTGCATCAGGACTTCTAGGACAGGTTTAGGGAATAAAGCAGGCTGTTACCAGGTACTGGGGCACGCAGCGCACTGGCAAGGTTTTGCGGAAGAGCATGAAAACATGCTTTGGAGCAACCCAAACCAACACGGAACCCCATAAAGCCCCTTCTGAGGAGATGTGATGGGGCCCCATTTAGTGGTTTGAGGTTCTATGATATTTGGGCGAACGAACGCCTACTTGGCGGTTCATGGAACCTAGGAACTACATATATTTTGTGTGGTAAGTTATAACGCTCCTCGTCAAACCCCCAGCTGACCTTATGTATGTTGCCCCAAAGATCTTGAAGCCTTAAAACCCAAACGCTTAAACCATATATGTCTCTCATCCGTGTTCAAGCAGCAACTAGCATTTTCTCTGTCACTGGACTCATGCCCTATCACAACACCCCGTCCTTGCATGACACAGCTTAGGGTTTAGGATGCTAAGCTAGGTTCTAGGGATGAGGGTTTTAGGGTTGTAGGGTTGTAAGGATACCAATACACAAATTCTCCGTGTGCTGTGGTCAGCAGGCCATGCTCAAAGGAAGCCATTTCCTAAAAGTTGTCGTGTTATCGGATCTTTATGCAACCCCCATGCCTTGAGGGTACTATCTTCCTGGTGGTTTTCCCCAAGCCTGAGATTCTAAACCGCGAAATCATGTCAATGTGTTGCAACTCATGCTTCGCGCCAGGGATCCAAATAGCCCAGTGTAGGTAACATGTATAGACTATATGGCCTAACGTAGATAATCTTTATAGACTTTAGGGTCTCATGTAGGCATTATTTCCAAATTTGGATCCTACATAAGCCTGTTCCTGTTCCATTTCATTTTCCATTGTCTTCTCTCATGTGATTCTCCGTTGTCCCTAAACCCTAAATCCTCAACCCCAACTTGGATTCCAAGGGTTAGTATTGGGGCGACAGGGAGACGGGTTAGGGTTTAGGGTTTGGGGTTACTTGGACAGGGGGACTTAGTACAGGTTCATAAGGGGGATAACTAGGCCTACTACATGGGTTGTAGATTTTATTAGCCTACTTACTAAGTCTCCCTGACCCTCCAAGTAGGGTGTAGGGCTTAGGGTTTAGGGTTCAGGGCAGCCTGGTAGGGACTGATCAGCCGTGGGGTCATGCTTCACTTGGCAGGGAGCGTTTTGTTACAAGCTTCTTAGTAACTATAGTTTTCACCGACCTATATATACTAGTTGTTTGACCTGGGGAGTTTAACTTCGGAGTTGACAGCTTTCAAATCGCACGCCCCTCCAAGTATGCGTTTTGTAGGCCAGGGCGGGCATCATATAGAGAATGCAGTCCAATTTAAGTCCTTTCAAGGTTTCGTCGACTCATGAGGACATGCGCTGCATTATATGGTATAGTTTCCCGAGATACGGGGTCGCAGGCCTAAGAGGCAACGGCTCGAAACGTCGTGTGCGAGTAGGTTCGGAGAGGGTTTCGTTCGGGCTCCTGTGCAGTTGCCCACGCCGCAACATGTTTGCAGAACTTGGAGGCTATCGTCTAACAACATTTAACAAGGTTTAGGATTTCTTTCTTCCCCCCAGCCAGGGACAACATTACCGTAACTTTGGGGGTAGATCTGAGGTATATGTTGGTTTGAACTTTGTGTCCAGCTGCTGAGTCCCACCTTAGGTCCTTTGAATGGAGGGACCATGCGGAATATTGCTTCCTTGAAGTGGGATTATTCCTGACCAAAATCGGAGCCTTATGGCCATTTCGAGTACGTACAGGCATTTTTGAACAGGTATAATAAGTGGAAGGTCTGTACTGTAGGTTGTACAGGAATCTATGCATAGTGGTAATTTTACGGAGAGACCGCAGACTGAAACCCACGACTTACATCCATTCCAATTACGTGGGCCCTTCATAACCTCCCTAAACCCTAAACCCTATGCCATGAACCCTGAGCCTCTGCAAGCCCCGAACCTCCTGTCGGCCCACATAAGCGGGGTCGATTGGAGGGTTTGGGTTCGGGGGGCGTTTAACGGGGGGCCGTCACAAAGTCTCAATCCCAACGCTACCTTCTCCACTCTGTTTTGGGTCTTAGGATGTTTCTGGCATAGAAAGCGGTGTGTGTGTGTGTGTGCGCATGTATATACGCATATGGGGGTCTTCCGAAAACTCCATGTGAACACTTTGTATGAAACCACCGCGGGCTGGCTTAGAAGGCCTTCCATGAAAGCTTGCAAGGGTTTCCGAAAGGTAACTGTGGATTGCGCGAATGAAGTATCGCAAGCTATAGTTCCTTACATGCCGAGGGTACAAGATAGCTTGAAGAATTCCAGCCTCAGTTTCAACTTGAAACATGCTTCGCAAAAGTTTGCGATGGTGTTCGCGAAAGGAACTTATCTGGGGAAGTGCAGCCAGCGTTTTGAGCATGCGCGTTGCCGTTTGCAGAACCAGCAACGTGACAACAAATTTCCGTGCCGACTTCTTGGGCATCCGCGAGTTCACTCCTCCCAAAGTAATCTCCAGACACGCGGTCATGTTGTGTAGGCCAGAGTCCAGGGAAAAATGTTCAACAGGTTTGTTCAGCTCATGAGCCGGTGAAGAACGTTACTCCCGAATTCAGGCTGTCCCATGAGTGTGTGTGTGTGTGTATGGTGACGCTGAGAACACTTCAAACGCATAATTTGAATGATTTAATCCTATTGCAAGGAGCCGCATATGCTCCTACGCCAACCGATCCCGAGTTTACCGCAACATGTTTGACCCGGAGCTCCTGTGCAACCACTTCCTTGTGTTTTTTACAGCGGGCGTAGAAGTGGAGAAATGGTTGCAAATCATCGGTGTCCCAGTGCGTCGTCATGGGCTTTGAGGGCGGCACTTTCTCTGATGCTTGTCGCAATGGCAAGTACGCTCCAAGCTCTTCATTAGGCGTGAGATGTCCCTCGCTAAAGCCGTTCCGCGACAGCAGCAGTTCCACGGGTGGCCCAAGGAGTACTTAAGTCCATTGAGAGTATGCGAAAGCTGGTTTAACGCAAAAGGTAAGTCGAACATAAATATCATGTCGTTTGGTTGAACCAGCTCATTTTGTTCTGCCGGCTTTTAGTTGCAGATAACACGCGGGTCGCTGTCGCGCAAATATCCCTTCAAGCGGATGCTGCCGTGCTGCAACAGCTTCGGGGCAGCGGCTGGTCCGAATACTTTGAGTGCCCTTAACAGTGGAAAGCGTTCAAACTTCAAAGCATCTCTGTTGCCTGCCAATGACCGCATGCTTGTGCTTCTGGATCCTAAAGCCATGGATTTGTGGAGTGCTTGGGAAAAGCAGGGTGCCATACCGGCTACGATGGCGAGCGTTGACGAACAGATTAGGTCATCAACATTCTTCACCAGATTTTTCGAAACACACTTGTGAATTGGGCACGGAACCCGCTACCTGAGGTTGAAAGCGCAATCCGGAGATGAAGAGATGGACCAAATCAGAAAGGCCTTGCAAATGCAAACTGCAGGATAGATTCCGAGGAAGCGAGGCACATTTATAGGGGTAGTAATCATGGTGAGATTGACAAAAAAACATTCATGTATGTAAGTGGTATGGTTAGGAAAAAACTTGGGAACTTCTATGTAGCGTGCCTCCTGGCCAGATTTGCGAGATGCAAACTATACTTCGAATATCTTCCTCTTTACAAAAGAATTGTTTCTTCTACGTTCGGTTTGGTCATGCTTGCTTGTCGCCAGACGAGTATGCCGCAGCTTGATGACAACCCTACCGCCTTACAGTATGGTCGTGCAGGCTTCAAGTTGAAAAGGTTTGTCCGCAGGCACTGTATGCACGCATTGTTGAAGATCCGCCTTGTGCCGCATTTTCTTTTGGTTTTTGATATTGTGTAGCTTACAGATGCTTACAGCCTTACTTAGCGGATTTAGTATGCAACCGTAGCGTAGAGACACTAGGCGATTTCCCAATGCGAAAGCCCAAGATCAATGCCTAAATATCCAATTATTGGTGCCTAGCAGGGGATATGGGAATAGAATCCGTATATAACCCCTATATATCCCTACATAATATAATTAGTCCCTTATTCCTTCTCATTGCCAGCAGGTAAAGCGTTGAATCCCCCAACTTCCAAAGCCATAGCCCAGAACGTACAGCTCCTCAACATTATACGATACCTGGTATATGGGGATCTTATTATGATGTTACAGAATTCCATATTCTACGCATGTCCTTCGGGAGATTGTATACCTCTAAACCCTGAACCCTAAACCCCTGAACCCTAAACTAAACCCTAAACGGTTGTTTAGAAAGTTTTGTGCAGGCGAAGCGCTACGAGACGGACGTGGATCTAGTCTGGAGCCTGTCATCCTGTTTTTTCTACCTACTGGGGGTAAGTAGGGAATAGGGGTTTAGGGTTTAGGGCTTAGGGTGCGTACTGGGGGTAAGTAGGGAATAAGGCAAGATCATCCCATATGTTTTATAGGCATTCTATACGGATTGTATTCCCTTATTATCAACTAACCACCGGTACGTCTAACTCAGAAGGGCATTGGGGAATGCGTTCTTGTCTAGGTACTTCGGAGGTTATTGGATACTTGGCCCCTTAGACCACGGTTCGAGGACGTCCCACTGTGCATCGACCTCGGTTGAACTTACATAGGCAGGGATGTGAACTTGGGAAGTGACTATCCCTGTTGCAGCGGCAAACCTACAACCCAAACCCTATATAACTCATCATGCTAGTTTCCATGTTCTTTGCCATTGTCCCATTATAGCTAGTACTATTCTTACTGCTATTATTAAATCCTGTTTCTACTTGTAAAGCCCGAACATTTGAAGGATCATTGCTCCGGATCCAGGTACAAAAGCAGCAGACAATTACGGGCCCTAACTACCTGCATAGGAGCGCATTGAGGCCGAGATTTTTAACAACAACGATTTATGCACTGGGACCCTTAGGGATCAGGTGCTTGAGCTGCTAGGTTCCTTTTGTTGATCCCAGTTTGTAGATTCCGGATTCCTGAATTAAGGAGCCAAGAGCTGTCCCTTGCATAGGCAGCATGGCCTGTTATTCAAAAGGTCGTATCTTGCGCTGCTACCTGCAGGGTGTTGCGGCTACACGTTTGTGGAGCATAGGGTTTCTAATGGTCAGTGCTGAGCTCAGTGTTGACTAAGCGTTCAGGGTAAAGTGGTCAGTGGGAGTTTAGCTAATTCTTTCAAGATCCCATGTGGGATCGAGCGTGAGCTTGAGCCCAAGTAACGTGAAAGGGCCGCAAAAAGCACCATAGTCGTGACAACCACCATATGAGCTGTTAGGCACGCGCAGCAGAACCTGTGCAATCATTTGGCTCGCCTAGCGGCTCAGAGTTTAGGGACACAGAAAGGCAAGCGCACCATTTCCTTCAATCAGGCATCCTTCTCTTGCGTGCAACATATTTCAAATTGCGTATGTGCACCTGAAGTGAGACTAATTACGCCTGAAATTGGCACTGTGTAGCAAGAGAGGTCCATGAATCTCTAGAAGGACAGAACTGTGGCATTTTCAAAACAGGGATACTTTCAGGGACCCCAGAATTAGCGTCGCCTCCGAGAACTCAAGAGCGTTCATCTTAGGACATTCCCAAGCAGAGGCAGATGCTTGCACGGTGTGATAGGCATATGTATCCTGAAAGGACATTGAAAGTATTTGAAAGTATTTGAGCCGCTTTGAAGCAGCGACCCTGGAATGCGCATCGCCCCAGGGTGTTGCCACATGCTGCTCTGCTATAGCCTCATGATCCTGAGTGCCACGAAAGGTCATTACGAAGTACGACACTGAAGTCAAGGAGCTGGCGAAGAACTACAGTCTGGGCCCTGGGCATGCCACACTAGAGCTGGCTTAATTAACCCTAACGGCCAGGTACCCAGATAATAGGGTGTTAGATACCAGAACCCACCATTATTTGGATACCTGGACCCTTAGGGTAAAGTACAAGCCTGAATGACTACCAGTTCTTCCAACTCTCTAAATGCAACACCCGCCTAAAGCCCTAGATTTTATTCTACTTGAACAGGCCTCTAGATTAGTTGCACAGATTTGAGCTAGGACTGGGTTACACAATGTGGGAGCCCTTTGAGACTTCAGTGCCGATAGGAAGGATCATAGTGAATTTGCGTTTATGTTGGGATCCCATATTTCTGGAAACACCCATACACAGAATGCGTAAAACGGAAACTGCAAGGAATGAGCGTGTCCTTTTCTTCTGATGTGAGCGTTAATAGAGTCTTGGAAAGGCTAAAGGTCTTGATAGCTACAAACCAACCAGGCAGGTTCAAGAGAGGATGGCACTCGTTCCCTTCGGATGAGCGTACCAGGGCCTTCTCCTGCAGCATTTTACATTTGGAGCTCTTGCATTCTGAGCCTGCTGTTCAATGCTACACCCAAAAGTTGTTTTTTTTTCAAAATCTTGTCTTTACGATCTCAAATGAGGACCATCCTAGGATCCTGTGGAAATTCCCATATGCTTAGGATCCCGAAGGATACCTCTGCTGGTTAGCCACTCGAAATGCATAGGTTGGGTTCGCCGTCAGCTCCTTACAGTAACTTCCCTTTCTGACGACTGCTCATTCTGCCGTGCCCCAGAGAGCACACCAGCACAGTGGTCCTACAAAACCGATACGTGATGCCCGGAAGTAGAGTTTACGAACCTCCACAATACACAGCCTTGTGCAATATACCAGGAGCTGGTATGACTGCTTTTGTTATTGTATTGCTGCTATGATTACTATATTCTTCTTATTATTCAGCTCAAACGTGGGCACATTGTCGCTTGAGGTGAGAATGCCGAGCATCTCAAGAAGGCTTCCATGCTGCCTCATGGGTTTCTCGGGGGGGCATATGAACGGAAAGTAGGAGTATAAGGAGCGCAGGTAGGATTCTAGGACCTCCTATTAATCATAAGGACTCAAGGTAGGGGTATGAGGAGTACAGTGTGGATTATAGGACTTCCCATTAAAGATTATGTCGGGGATCTAATTAGATAGCTTTTTCGTAGTTCTGAAGCATCCTGATGTAGCTCTCATTGGGGTACATTCTTTTGGGTAAGGAGGTTATGGGAAGGGAGCTTTGTATCCAAAAGAGATCACAGTATGGGGTCCAGTAGGTTGGCTTTGGAATCCTTACTGGTGACAATTAGGGAATATGGTAATACATCATATCTGTGTCTTCTAGGATGTTATTCCCTACTTTTAAACAGCTAGAATCTGGGTTGAAGAGGCATCATGGTCTTGGTTGGTACAGCGAAACTGCGAAACTGTCCCAAGCCACAAGTCGGTTGGATTCTCTGATGTACTAGCTTAGGGTTTAGGCTTTAGGGTTTAGATTACAGGGTGTAGGCTGTAGGGGTTAGGGTTGAATTAGGATTTAGGGTTTAGAGATTTTTCCAGGAGCACGCCAACCAGTTTCTTGGATCATTTCCGGATTAGTGTTCTTCGGCTACGCGGGGGTTTAGGTTTTAGGGGTGCGCGCTTGAAGCATGGTAGGCAGGCCGGCAGCTCAAGAGCTTCATTTTGACAATCGGCAAAGCCTGAAGCGCAAACCACAATCCGCAATCCCAAACCCCACAAAATGAGGCCTGAAACCCTTGTACCAAGAAGGAACCGGTCAACTCCTTCTGTGAAATCACACTTGAGCTCCCTGCTACTTAGAACCTTCATGTCTAGCATGCTTCATCCACAAAATCAATTAGGTACCCTGAACCCTAAGCCCTTAATGGTATTGAGGTCTAGGTATCCAGGGAGCCCGATACCCCATAATTAAGGAATATTCCTTAAATCATATTAGGGATCCTAGTATGATTTAAGGTATATTTCCTCATTTAACTATACTGGGCTCTCTGGGGATTCCTTCGCCCTGGTGACCCATCATCCCTAACCCTAAACCCTAAAAACCCTAAACCTCAAGCCCTAAAACCCTAAACCCTGAAACCTAAACCCTAAACCCTGAACCCTAAACCGTGAAACCTAAACCCTAAACCCCTATAAACCCTAAACCCGGGTTCTCTGGGTACCTGGGGCCTGGCAGGAGCAGCGGCAACTTGCAGACCTACGCGAGCACTTTGAGAAGGTGTTGCTCTTCCGTTGAACGGTTTAGGGTTTCAGGGATTTCGGGCTTTCAGGGGTTGCGGGCTTAGGGGGTTTAGGAGCGTTAGAGTTTAGCGGGTTCAGGGTCTAGGGTTTTCGGGGGGGGGTTTAGTAGTAGGGTTTAGGGTTGAGGGCCTCAGGCGCTATTCTAGGATAATTGTGGCAACGTAAGGCTAATTTTAAGGGGAACTTGTGCGGAAGAAGTGCGGGAGAGAAGTTGGGCTTTGGGGTTTAAAGGCTTCGGGGTGAGGCTCGAGAGTTTAGGGTTTAGGGCAAGGCTTGCGGGCTCAGGGTTATTTAGGGTAAGGGATCCTTTTAAAGGGATCATACAGGGGGTCTAAAGGGGTATGCGGGTTTAGGGTTCAGGGTGAGGCTTGAGGGTTTGGGATGCAAGGTTTAGGGTTTAGGATGAGCTCATGACAGTTTAGGCGCTTCTCAAGACAATGCGTCCTTATGTGCGCTCTTGAAATGAGCACCATAACCTTGACTCTCATGTTGCAGAATGACCATTTGAAGTGGGGGTCGAAGGTTTGAAGGTTCTGGCCTTCGACTGCGTTTCCTTGAGCTCCTTTGCCTTCGGTAAGGTATGGTCTTTGCATGCAGGAAAGCGTGTTGTTACGTACGCGTAGCCCACGTGTAGGATTCATGTGAGGAGGTGCGGCTACGGTTTAACAGGCTGCAGAGCAGGAAGCAGGCAAAAAGGGCAGGGAATATTTTAATAGCCAAGGCACAAGTGGGTGCTGCACGGTCCTGCTTGTCATAATGAGGGAATTTGACCCACCACCAACGTCAAGTGGGACATGATCATCATCATTTGGCGATTCGGATTGCCCTAATTCTCTGATCAAACAAACGACTAGATGAGTTAAGGGTCTCTTGTGGGAATTCTATCTGCTTTAAGCAATGGTCCTCAGAGGCAACCAGGGGAACTCACCACTGCATTGAGCTCATCTTCTTCTCGCAGAGAGTGATGGTCGATTTGTGTTAGCTGGTCCTTGTGTGTATATATACATATAGATATACGCATATGTACATACACGCATATGCACATGAAAGAAGGACATCAAGATACAAAGCCAGACATAGCACACTAGACGCTTATCCTGGCCGCCAGGTGGAAGAGGAGAATGCCTGCATCCATGCAGAAGAGGCAGTTTTCCCAGGAAGTACTTTTGAGATCGTGTAGGGCGCTGCAGGGTTTCATGGACATCTTCAGGATTTAGGGCTTTAGGGTTTAGGGTATAGTTCTGAGGGGGTTTCATCATGAGGGGGTTTTATGAGGGCTGATTCTTCTTACGCAAGAAGCCCAGCTACCCAAGCTATAGAAAGATCATTCCGTGTCAGGACAGGGTAGACGGTGACGCACCGTGGGCAATTGGACTTCTTAGGCTTACATTGTCTCGGGTGGAAAGGCTCCATGTGGATTGGAAGCTTTGCTTCGTAGCTTCTGCTTAGTTGGGACTAAGCCCGTGCAAGATTCAACCGGTCTCTCGAACCAGTTATGGGAATTTCCTGAGAGATTCTGAACACATGCTTGAGGACTTCTTGTCCCCTTGCCCCATCATGCAACACCCACTTGGTGCAATAGACCTTTCCATATGTACTGCAATTCAGGGCTGGGGGTGTTCGTGATAGGTTGGTGGGACTGGAAAATACCATTCGAGGAGCCTTATCAGCTGATTTTGTTCGAACTATTCGCCTGTCAGACGTATTGTCTCCCCCAGCGCAAGGCCGATACTCCATACCCTGCAAGGCCAAGCATGAACACAGCACACTCGAAATGGTTGTTCATGAAACGCATAATGGACTCATTCCTCATGAGTGATCGATCTTCCTCAAATTAGCAATGGACGGTTGCCAGTCGGCGAACCTCATCTAGAGCCGATGCAGCACCAAAAAGGTGTAGACACCTCGGAGCTCCCAGAAAAGCAGGTCATTTTTCCATAGTTGGTGTGCCATGTAGGCCCATATGTCCAGATCTAGCAGTAGGCTGACACCATTTCAGGCAAGGAAAGCACTGTATGATCCTAGCTATATGCCTCTGTCGTCCCTGAAGTCCGTCCTTGTATACTCTACGGTTTAGGTTTAAGGTTAAGGGTTTTAGGGATTAGGGAGTCATATGGCTCCTACATCGTAGTTTTCCTAAATCTGGGAAGCCCAATATGGACCCTAAGATATTATAGTCATTACTATACGAGCCCCCAAAAAGGTACCCCTGATTTTGGGAAAGCTCCATATGACCCTAAGAGAGCTTGACAAGACCTTCAACTTTTGCTTTACCCTAAAGGATCAATATAGGTGCCGATTACCATAATCTCCATGCTTTTGCGTACCTAAAACCATCAAACTGCAGAAGCGCCTTCGTGCCCAGTTGGTGGTGGCGGCTCGCAAGAAGAAGCTTGATGATGACAAGCGCCTGAAGAACGAGCAGGGGCCCCAGAAAATCTGTGTCCTCCTCAGCTGTTTTGTATGGAGGACTGGTGTTGGCACAAATGCTTTGTGCCATCCTGCTCATTTTTCTGTGCCCTTGCATAGATCTCTACCTCATTCACTTATGTTTGCCCTGTTGCACGCCCAACCAGCTACTTGTGGCTAACAAGTTCTGGACAGTTGGCGCTAACTTTTCTCGCGGGAGACTGCCCCCCACTGACAACTATAGGGCTTAAGCAAGTGCCAATAGTATACTATTATGGTATAGCATGCCTCAACGAGACCTCAAAATGAATCGGAAATAGTTTGGGCCCCTGCAGGACCAGGCTTGGGAATTCATATGGTAATTTCCCAAAATGTGGGGACCCCAATATAGAGAGCCCAAAATAGTATAATCCTTAATGTTGGGAATTCCAAAAAGGTGCTACCGTTGGGAATTGATATATCACGTGCATCTCCAGGTACCAGGGGGTGGGCACTACTCGGGGGGTCTGGGCAACTATAACAAAATTGTGTAGGTACTTGGAGCCCAATTAGAAGCACCCCGAGTCTTCTATTATGGTTCTAATAGGGTTTGATTCTAGGTACGAGTTCGATTTTTTCGCCCGTGCGCTATTACTAGACGGGCCTTGTCAAAGCTGGTGTCAGTAGCATAATTGCTCTCGCCAAGGTTCTGTTCATGTACTTCCAATAGAAAGTTTGCATGATCTCTGATTCATCACGCGACCTTTCAATCTCCTTGTAAAACCTCTACATCTCTCTCTCCCTCTCTCTCTCTCTCTCTCTCTCTCTTTCTCTCTCTCTCTCTCTCTTTCTGTATAGGCCCTTGGATGCCACCATTGCGAGAAACCCTCAAATCTTTCCAAGGATGGCGGCCATGCTTCAGGCGCATGATGTGCGACAGTGGTTTAGGGTTCTGGTTGGTTGCAGGTTGAAGGGTGTACAAGCTGCGGAAACAAGATCAACTGTATGACGTAGGGGAGGGTTGGGTTTAGAGATAAAGGATTTCGTGCTTCAACTTTGGAATAAGCTTTGGGATTTAACCTGCAAGGGTCTGGTTATGCTAAGATAGTGGATGAGTTCCCTTAGTTGTTGGTGCGCGGTCTAGTTGAAAGGCCTTTAGATGGCTCAAGGATAAACGTCCTAGTTCACGAATTGCTCTTGCCTGTGCATCGCAGACTACACTAACATTTGCTTGTTCTGCCTCGGGATTCAGCAGAAGCATAGTCTGAACTCTAAGTTTCAAATGTCTTGCGAACGTCCAGAAGGATTTGCCTGCAATGCCTAATGTAGGGCCTCACATGTGGATAGGGCGCAAAAATGATTAGTTATGATATACGCCAGTATACAAGGTTTCTAAAGAGCTCATACTTTTGGATTTTTCAGAATTAGAAGATATTGCCGGCGGGCGTGAGTTCGTCATGGGCAGGGCTACATGCAGCGCGTAGCAGTTTCCAAAATTTCGCAAGTGCTTAGATAGTAGATAACTTGGGCTCACAGCACCTATGTAGGAAGCCGCTTGGCCAACATTGCACTTTTTTAGGTACTGGGACATTTTTAGCCAGTACTTGGGCCTCAGTACAATGTTGAATTGCGTATAGAGTACAGTTCATGCAGGGAGATGTAAACGGGCAGATTCAGAGACTATCCAAGCCTGTAGTAAGCAGTCCTCCAAATGTTGGCATAATGTATAACCCAGCAGTCGTATATTGCATCCCAACGCCCTTTTCTTATTACCTAGGCCTCTACAATATTCCAGGGTCTCAGAAGGCTGGGAGCGTAGCATATGGCTCATGCCCCCTACCATTTCGCATCTCGGTGAAGACCTTGCCCTGAAGACTTCACCTGGACCTGCCAGTACATGTTTAGAGGTACTTTCTTGTTGCAGTCTCCTAGCCGGTAGTTGGTGTACCCCCCCAGCAAGACAGGAGTGGAAATGCTCAGGGCTTGAGAGGGAACTGACGCCAACACCCCCTGTCCGATGGGAAGGCGTATTGGCGTGGTATCCTCAAAAGAGAGGAGTCCTTCGGCTGCATAGATGAGACCCTATGTGCCCCAAACCCTAGATCCTAAAGCCTAAACCAAAAATCGTAAGCCCTCAATCCTATAAATTCCAAACCCTAACCCCTAAACTTGAATTGCAGGGTCGTCTCTGAAGGGTCTCTGTAAGTAGAATTCAGGAGCATACCAGAGGTCTGAGGCGCACTAGCGGAAACCCCAATCTTCTGAAATACTGATGTGGGTGGTTATCAAAATGATGGTCCTTTTTGGGTAACCTAAATATTAGGTGCCGTATTCTAATAGGGATCCAAAAAAAATCCATAATTTTGACAACCACCCATATATTCTCAGGTGCCAAGGAGCCACCTTAGCATGATGAGGGTCAAGGGCAAAGGATGCACCTCAAACTGCATCAAAACCCATCTGAGCTATAGTCTAAACTCCTTTAAGGGGGGATATATGGGGGATTATATAGGGGACTACTATAGGGGTTATTAAGGGGGATACTAGGAGTTTAGATTATATCCCATCTAAACCCCTGCAAGGTTTCACGTTCCCGGGCTGGAGGGTTCACCCTGGTGTTCCTCAAGCCCATTTATGGGGTTTCGGTCGATTGCCTCTTTCCCTCTTCAGTAACAGCATCAGTTGCCCGAAAGGGTATGAAGAAGCTGGATCTTGGTTGTCATTCTCATCAGCGTTGCCAAGCCATGTACTTGGCAGGACATGTAGGACCTCCCCTGGTGCATGCCCAGGTATGTGGCGGAGAAAAAGAAGGCCAAGAAGAAAAAGGGAGGCAAGAAGAAGTGAGGCTGCAACTGGCAGCAGGGTCAATCTTGGCATGTTGGATGGAAGATATCGCTATGGGGTCTACCAAGAGGATCTGCCATGAAGCTGTGACACTGCAAATTCTGTATCTGCTTTTCCTCACGCCTTTGTTCAACAACGCTACCGTGCCCCCAATCGGCAAGCATGTGTTTCACCGAGACAGTGCCATGCACTTCTACCTGATGCCAAGTAGAGAATGCGGGAAGGGATCTTGGCTTTCGTTTCAGGGTCTGGGGAGGATCCTGCTGAAATGCCTACGCACTCTTCCCTCATTCGCTATTCTGCACCAGGAAGACTTTCACCAAATGCCTGTGGACGTGATGGGGCGCCGGCTACCTTGGAGCTCCAAAAAAGCCCAACCTGCGCCTGTACAGTAGCAGGGTTTCGGATCTATTCTGGCAAGACTGTCAGTTGCAATGTAGGATCTAAATCCAGGGTTTAGGGTTTCGGGATTATGGCATCCCTGTGAAGGTAAACCCAGAAAGAAAGCCCTGTCGTAGCATCCTACACAAATGGATACATGCCTGGAGTCATTATTGGCAGGCTGCATTCTTTTGATGTTGCCTGCTTTCAATCTGACATTCGGGGTGTCTCAAAATCAGTTGCCTGAACTACGTGTCCTTATTGCAGGCTCTTGATGGCTTGCGGAAACCTCGCAGAAGGCCACATCGCTCTGATTGAAACAAACTCCTTGTTGTGCATTGTTGTGCGTTGCCAAGGAGAGTTTGGCCTGAGGCTTTAACAACCCTTCCTTTGCAGGCAGATAAGCTTCTACGCTCTGGTTATGGCGAAAATTGCAGCGGTTCCATGAGGATTGCGACGGAGGAATTCCCCATTACTACCCTCAGCTCAAGTGGGACCTAGTTTCCATGGTGTTGCATATTGTCTTTTCTATCTTGGCTGGACGAGAAGTGTGGGAGCTTGGCAATGCAACTTTTCACCGGGAGACCAGACTACTCTGCAGATCAGCATACTTATAGGTCAACGCAATGACACGTGCCAAGCTTTCAGTTCATTCACCCGTGGATCCTACACCCGTGCAGCCCTGCCCTACACATGAAACCCAGAACTGGAGTCCCCAGCCCACCTCTGCGACGATGTCCCGGCTTCTTGGCTCAGACGTCCACAGCCTCTGCGTTCCGCGCCCCGTTCCACGGATTTGCGCCTTTGGCTGAACGCCATGCACTCTGCAGGCAAGGCTGTCTGATTTAGGGCTTTGCGCTTGGGATCTTGAATTCAGAGCTTAAAGTTCAGGCTTTGGGGCTAGCGTTCTGGGGATCCGGAGAGGCTGTGCTAGAAGAATCCTGTGGTCGTTGTATCGACTTAAGAGGGCCTATAGCGAGGGATCTGAGTCCAGATCCCTCGCTATAGGCCCTCTT
>CAJNIZ010044653.1:21641-37744 GCA_905231905.1 Symbiodinium pilosum | reverse complement strand
ATGTATGTATGTATGTATACATAGACATACACATATACATTCTCACCTGAATAAACTATATCCCAACCAGGAGTGTGCAGTAGACCAGGCCCCGAGCGCGCAGCTCAGCCGCATGTTCCCTTTCCTTTGCCTGGAGAAAATAAAGGTTGCGATTTGGTGTTTAGGTTTGGTCCTGCCCCCACCCAGCAACAGTCAAAAACAGGGGTAATATTACGGGCTATATATGCAATTATAACTTACTTACGATGCTAGTGTTACCGGGTGGGATCTTAAGGCCCAACAAGACCCTTAGAGTCCACCTGCCCAAATAATGTTGCTTCAGATTCCCAATCCATAACCTGCATGGTTTTGGTCCCACACGGTTTAGGGTTTAGGGTTTAGGTATTTAGGGTGTAGGGTTTAGGGTTAATTACTCGGACGCTTAGGGGGAAGCAATCTAGGTAGGGTGCGATGTACGCGAAGACCACAATACAAGTTAATGCTGCGAAAGGCCTGCACTTCTACAAGCAGCCCCAAACCCTAAACCCATGAGCCTAAACCTTGGGTACTGGCCCCCCCTCACTAACAGTTGGATAATAAATATAGTATGGCTATATATAGCCCTTAATTGGACCCCTTATATAGACTGTTACTGGGGGGGGGGTACCCAACCTAAACCCTAAACCACTAAACCCGACAAGTGAACCCTCGGCACTGTCGCCTGCCAGCCAGTATCAAAGAAGGCTGTGCAATCCATCTGAATTCCCCATGCTAAAACGACGGTAATGGACAGCCCAAACAGGAACCCCCAAAACAGTAGGTATATTCCGATGATATTACTACTATATTGTTGGGGTTTCCTTTTTTTTTGTGGTTGCCATCAAAAGGTTTATTGGCCTCAAGTGTGGGGTGTTGGGCTCAGGGGACATGGATTGGACATTTGCGTCGCAAAGTGCTTCGGGCGTGTCAGATTAGCTGCTCGCCTCTTCAAACCTTTCAAGAAGGAAAGGTCTAAACCCTAAACTGGGTTGCTGTTCAGGAACTTAGGTTAAGTTGCCTTAATATGGGTATATAGTAAATGTTAGGGCCTCCTTCTTATCATATTGTGCAGCATCATCTTCCTTTGGTACATATTATATTCCCACTATGTTCTTGCGGCTCCCTGTTTGAGTAGACTCCTTTTACACGCACGTACAAGCGCACGTAAACATGACATACGCCGCCTGTAGAGCAGAGTGGGATGAGGGTGTAAGGGTTAGGGATTCTTGGAGGACTCCTATGTGGGGCCCTTGCTCCAAATCTACACGTGAGACTCCTAAACTAAAAGCTCCACAACTAAACCCCAAACCCTGACCCCTCCCAATTTAAGCCCTCAATCCACAAGACTCTTCTTGAATCCCGGCTCGGTTTAGGGTTAAAGATTTAGGCTTTCGGGTTTAAGGTTTAGGGTTCAGGGTGTATAAGGTTTAGGGTTCAAGCTTGAGGGTTTACGGTGCATTCTTTCTGAGGTTGTGGTAGCATTGAGAATTCCACATGCGTAGCTATCAGGTATGTAGCCCTGGTTATAGGATGCATATGCAGACATCATGTAGCAACAGTACTCTTATACCAGCCTCATTTGAGTCTTATGTGGACGAACCGGCCTGGTAACTACCCACCTGAAATGTTTTTCATAGAGCTTCTACGAACTCAACTATGACACAACAACATGCCCTGGAAGCCTATACCCTAAGCCCAAATCCTTACACCCTGATCCCTGACCCTAATCCCTGAACTCATGGCTTAGGCCGCCCACTTACGATGGTGAACGGCGTGTATGGTTCTCGACATCCATGGGGCAGGCCAACCTACCTGGACCTGCCTCAGCACAGATACGGGCACGGCAGCACCCCCGTGAGGCCCGGTACCCCAGCTGTTATTCATGGCAAAAGTCTTGTCCCCAAATAGGCGTGCTGACCCCAACTCTTCCTGACACTCCCGTCCAGCAAAATGTCGGCCTCTGAAGCCTCCGGCGCCCGGATCAAGGGACCACGGCCCTGAAAGCCGGGAGGTGCTGACAGAAGCATGAAGGTGCTGGCTGTACAATTTTTTTTTTGGCCAAGATGGACCTAATTGAATTGGGGTCCTAAACCCTATAATAGGAATAGGTTTGGGTGGTTTGGCCGCCTGGGACGGCGTGCGGCGGGTGAATGTGCTACATGGCCTTCCACAGTCAGGCCGAAGCAGCATGTCACATGGCACGACCCGCTCGAAGCGACTTTGTTGCATGACCATCTCTGCTTTAGCGCTATATCGGGGCAAGTCCGCCTACTCCTCAAACGCTAGACCCTGATCCGTAAAGCTGAATGTCCAAACCCCTGAAGCCTGAAACTCATTGCAGCGACCCGCTGGCCTCCATCGCCTTTGCAAATTCCTTCTCCCTTGCCTGGAGCTGCGAGCGTGTAAAGATTGAGGGTTTTGAGTTTAGGGTTTAGGGTACATGGCTTAAATTGGGCCTTAGAACTCTACAAATGTTACCTGCTTTCGGCCCCAGAACTTGATCCCTATAGCATCACTGCTGGCAACACAGTTTAAAGGGACGCGCGGCCCCAAGTAGGGAACGCCAAGGAATATTAAGAACAATGTAAGGACATGTAAGGACCCTGGTTGGTACATGCCTATGTCCCAACCCAGACCATTGAGAGGATCAACATGTGAGATCCCCTTTCAACAGCTCTAGTTATAAACCTCACAAAATCCCGATATGATTTCCCATAGCGTTCTAGGAGATCCAATTTTCAGATTTCTTTGGGGGCCTGGGAAAGGGTCCAAGCACCAAAGCTCAAAACCCTAACCTATGAAGCAGCATATATGTATGCCACAAAGCACCTACAAAGAAACCCGGGTGTACACAAACCTAGATATACGTTTCAGGGTTTCAGGTTAAGTTTATTGAGGAATGTTGGCGGGTATTGGAGACCAGATTAGGGGAGGTGATCAATCAGTCCCTCATCCTGCATCCCAAGCCCTAGAGTCTACACCCTAAACTCTAAACCCTAAATCCTAAACCCCCAAACCCAAAGCTCTGAACCCTGTATATCCCTACGTATCCCCATGTTATGTGACACCCGATAGACCCTAAATCCTAAACCCCAAACCCTGATCTCTGAACTAAAAACGCTGTTGAGCATTGGCCTGGATGGCCGCCTTGTGCCTGTCTTCCTGCGCCTGGCATATGGCGGACCCTGAGCCGTTAGTGCCCAAATCCCAGGGCTCAGGGTTTAGGACTTCGTAAAGGGGATGTAGGGGCTATAGGGATATGTAGGGCTTATAGGGCTTAGGGGCTGCGGTGTTTGAGGGTTTAGGATTTAGGGGTTTCAGGCTTCGGGTCTAGGGTTCAGGGTCTAAGGTTCAAAGTTTGGGGTTAGGGTTCACTGTTCACGGCCCTGGGCTTAATGCTTAGGATGCCCTAAGCCCGAGACCCAAAATCATAAAGTCAAAACGCTAATCCCTAAACATCTAGATACTAGACCATTCGCTGACACTTCACTTCTCTGCAGACGCTAGGGGAGGACTACCCATAATCAAGCCGCCCCCTAAACCCCTAAAGTAGGTAAGATGATGGCCCTAAACCCGCAAGAGCAGCCTAAAAAGGCCCTTATTATTCTACATACATTTGGGGTTCAGGTGCTTCAAGCCGGGCAAATGGAGACCCTCAAGGATCAACTTGGCTTCACCTGGTTTAGGGTTTAGGCCGTAGGATTCGCTTTAGGGACCGGTAGAACCCTGAGTAGTGGGGCCAGGTGTCTCAGCTATGGTAAATTCATTGCCTGGACCATCCCTTGCTACTTCACTGCCTACTGTCTAAACCCAAGGCCTGAACCCTGAACCCTCAACCCTAAACCAACATCACGTTAGGGATTTGGGCAAGATCGACAGGTTTGGCTTCTGTAAAGCACTACGGCCTTAAGTGTTGCAGTGTTGATGGAGGGAGTCCTGCACTGGGTTTGGGGTGTAGGGTTGTCGGTTTTAGGGGTCTATGATGTCTTAGGGCTTACAATATGCCCCAATAGCTCCTTCAAAGAATGAGGTGAATGACTCTCCTTCCCTGTTTGAGTTTGATCCTCCTTCTGAATGGCATATGTGTGACTCTCTCCAAAGACTGCCTATATCATGATGCCAATAATGCCCTTGTGAGGAACGTACATCCTTAGGGTTGCCAGGGGAACCCCCGAGTTCACGAAACTACCTACATCCTAAACCCTAAATCCTAAATGCTAAACCCTAAGTCCTAAACCCTAACCCGAAATCCTAAATCCTAAACCCCAAATCCTCAAACCATCCCAAACCCTAAGGTGCTGCAGGACTTCTTATAGCAACCTGAATCGCAGAACGGACTTGATCATGACAACCTCAGGCTGAACCCAAGAAAGGATTTAGGTTGGGTGGCTCAGGGTTCAAGGTTTAGGGTTTATAAAGTTTAGGGTTCAGGGCTTAGGCTTCAGGGTCTAAGGTTTAGCGTTCAGGGTTTAGGGTTTAGGGCGTACGGAAGATGTTGTCTTGGGTTTACATAACCTTGGAATTTGCAACCCTAAACCCTAACCCATGACATAACCCAATAGTCTGTCATTCCTTTAGGCAGACCCACAGGAGGAATCCCAAAGGATGGAAATCCTAAACCTGATAACTTCGAATATACATATATATATATATGTATTTATATACACAGACACGTATATATAAAAGTCTAGGATTAAAGGTAACCCGATATCTCTAAACCCTCAAGCCTTAGAAAGGGACCAAGACCCAAAACCTTCCACGGGCCCACCTCATTCTTGAAAATCCTGATCTCCATACCTCCCCAATTGCCTCTTTATGAACCCACTACAACCCTCCTAAAAACCCTGTAACCTCTTTCAAAGGAACCCGAAACCCTTAAACTAGGTATCCCCACCTTCTGCTCATCCAGGTGTCTCTGCTTCTGCGCCTCTACAATCTGAAAGAGAAGGGTTTAGGGTTTAGGGTTTTGGTTTTGGAGTTGAGGGTTTGGGCTTTCCCTTTGATGCTTAGGGTTTGGGGCTGATGCTTTGGAGTTCAGGGCCTATAGGGTTAAGAGTTTAGGGTTTGGGGTTTAGGCCATATAAGGCATGAGTTCATGGTTTGGGGTTGATGGTTTTGGGTTTTAGCGCTTTGGGTTTAGGTTTTAAGGTTTGGGATTTACGATTCAGGATTCAAGGTTTACCTGCAACCTCATTTACCTTCAGTTTTCGGCTATGCCCAGTTGGCTTCAGGAATGAAGGCTACTAAACTATAGGGTTTAGGGTTTAGGGTTTAGGGCTTAGGGTTTAGGGTTTAGGGTTTAGGGTTGAAGTGGCAGGATTTTTGTCTCAGCGTGACACTTTTCAACCCCAACTAAACAGCTACTTTTCAGAACCGTAAACCCTAAACCCTAATCCCTAAACCCTGAACTCTAATCCCTAAACCCTGAACCCCCATCCCTAAACCCTAAGCCCTAAACCCGAAGCTCTAAACCCTTAACCTTGAACCCTGAACCCTAAACCCTAAGCCCGGAAACCCGGTCGGCTCGTTTCCGCACAGCAGTCCTGCTGGGGGGTACATCAGGCCGAAGTTCGCACAACACGGTTCTGGGTTGAGGGGTTAGGGTTTAGGTTTTGGCGTTTTGGGATTTAGAGTTTAGGGTTTAGGGTGTAGGATTTAGGGTTTAGGGTGTAGGATTTAGGGTTTAGGGTTAAGGATTTAGAGTTGAAGGTTTACGAGCTTAGGGTTTATGAGTCTAGGAACGTTCATGTAGAGATCTTAGTCGGGGTTGAATAATTAGTTTGGGTTGAGACTATGAACTTTGGGGCTGAGGCTTTAATCCACGCAGACCTCTACCTGTACCCCAAAGGTACGTAAAATAATGGCCCGTTTGGCTGTTATTATGGGTTTAGGGCTATTATTTTACATACTTTTGGGGTTCAGGTAGTAAGAACAGTGTTCCTAAGAAATGCTAGGGTTAAGCTGTACAAACATGAAAACCCTAAACTTTAAACTTCAAATATCACTCCCAAGGAATTCGGCGTAGGGTTCAAAAGCACATCCAAAGAAGTCGAGTGTGCGTCCCTGGCTGCGTCTCGAACAAGTTTTTGAACCCCTGAAAAGGACTTGGGATGTAGCTGTCCCTCTTGAGTACATCCAACGGGGACCCCTAGAGTCTGCACCAATAGAAATCTCCTACACCCTAAGCCCTTATAGTCCCCCTTAAGTAGATAGAATATGGGGTATATGGGAATCTTATTGAACATACCCAATGCCATACTCCAACTACTTAAGGGGGACTATAACCCTAAACCCTAAACCCTTGGGAGAACCCTCAACAAAAGAGCCTGCAACGCCGCGGCAGTGGACTTCTGGTGCTGCTGCTGTTGCTGCAATGCCTGATATCGGGGAGTTCTCCTGTGTATCCTTAGGGTTTGTACCCTTAGGTTTGGGTCCCTAAACCACTGAATATGGCCCTTAATAAAGGTATTTGGGACCCCAACCTTAGGGCTACAAACATTAAGGGTACAAACTTAAAGTCTTTGATACGTGGGTTATAAAAGGGACAAGTATGGCTGTAAATCCCATAAAGTGCAGGTTTGGGGCTGAGAAGTATAATTCTGTAACTAAGGGCCCCGCCCTGTGAACTTATACCCTACCTCCTACCTGTGTTTTGCGGTGCACCACATGTAGATTGCAAATTCCACATACAAAATTGGGTAACTCTAGGCCCTAAACCACGAACAGACACCATCAAGTACCCAGACCCCCTAAAGGATCCAATCCCCTAGTTTCGCTCATGTAATAATGGGTTCGTATTTGGCAGGGATCCTTTAGGGGGTCTGGGTACCCTAAACAAGGGGCAGCAAGCCCCAGACCCCAAACCCTAAAGCCCGTAGGGTATAAGCAAGGGTCTAGCAAGGTTGGGAGCTACTAAGGACGCTTTGATTTGTGGGTTTAGGGCTTAGGGCTGAGGGTTTAGAGCTTAGGGTTTAGGGTTTAGGGTTCAGGGCTAGATGGTATGTTGGATGGGAAGAATCCCCAGATAGCCAAGCCTTCCCCAAGAACCCCTTAAAACCCTTCTGCTTATTCCTAGCTGAACACTTAAAACAAGATTTAAGGGTATCCTTTGGGTTTAGGGTTTAGGGATTAAAGTTTAAGGTAGGGGCTTGCGATACTTCCATGAGGATTACGGGGTAGCTATCCTACAGGATTCTACAAACCAAAAATACCATCCCTCGACCCTAAACCTTGAACCCTAAACCCTAATCCCTACATGCTAATCCCTACGCTCAAATTGAATCCCTAAACCCTAAATCCTAAACACTGAAGCCTAAAACCTAAGCCCTAAGCCCTAAATTCTAAACCCTAAATCCTGAGCCCTGAGCCATCCTTAGCCCTAAGTCCAACACCTGAAGCTTATGACCTCAAGAACCCTGACCTCAAAACCTAACCTGAAGGGTTTACGGTTTGGGGGTTGGGTTTAGGGTTTAAGGTTTAGGGTTTAGGGTTGAGGGTTTAGGGTTTAAGGTTTAGGGTTTAGTGGTTGGGTATGCCGAATAACAGCCTCTTTGGGCTTGACAAAAAAATTAAGCATGGGCAGTTGCAGCCTCTGGGAACGCCCCTACACCCTAAACCTGTAAATCCGTAGCGGGTGAGCCAACAACTCCCTAAGTGTCTAGCCAAAAGAGCAACCACAACTGCCAGATATGTCCTCCGCAACTTATCCGCAAAGCATCCAAGTACCTAACAATCACCCATGCTTGCCCAAAACTTTCCTTACAATGACTATCATCAAAAACAAACTGCCCAATGACTGAATACTTGGAGCCTAAGCGCTACACCCTAAATCCTCACGTAACGCTGTGCCACCCCAAATAATCCTACATAACGCGTATAGAAGCCTATGTGTATAACACTATAAAGCACCACATAACCATACAAGCTCTTTAAAGCTTCCCTAAACATAGCTAAACCCTGAACCCTAAATCCTACATCCTCAAGCCTCAGCCCTTAATCCTCAACCCTAAGCTGGGCCCTTGCACATGCCCTACCAGGCCTCCATTTCAGATGCTGGGCTCTCGGTAGATCGCCTGTCCGTAGGTTCCTGGCAGCCAAGTAGCATGTGGGGCTCTAGGGGTGTCAAGGGGTTTGTAGGGGTATATATAAGACTTACATAAGAATGATGAGTGTATAGGGCTTAGGATTTAGGGTTCTAGGAGTTCCCACCCTACTTTCACGCCCTTGCTCATGGATTTAGAATTGAGGGTCCTCTAAACCCTCAAACTTAGTACATGGATCAAGGTACCCATGATGGGGTTGGGAGAACTGGGACCTGAAACTTTCGGAACCTACCAAATCAGACAGGAAATTGTCCTATGTACCCTTAGGGTCTGTACCCATTGCGTTTGGATCCCCAAGCCAAGAGTGCAATCAGCCCTGAACTAAGGTTTTTGGGACCCGCCACCTAAGGTGACAAACGTTGGGGGTGCAAACTCAAAGCCTTTGACCACAGAAGTCTCAAACCCTATACCCTAAATCCCAAACCCTCAATCCTAAACCATAAACCCTAAACCCAAAACCGCAAACCGTAAGCCTTGAAGCAACCTCCGTCCCAGATCCTCAAGCACTAAACCCACACCCAAAACCGCAAACCGTAAGCCTTGAAGCAACCTCCGTCCCAGATCCTCAAGCACTCCCTTCAAAGTCACGCCCCATGTTCATAAAACTGCGCCTGCTCTACCGTTGTGCCAGCCACCCTGTTTCCATCACATTCTCTCCATTTCAACTCAACTTGATTCTCCCCTCTGAGGGTAATATATCTCGAAACCCTAAACCCTAAATCCCTAAACTCTCAACCCTAAATCCCTGTATAACCTTAAAACTATAAGACCTTAAGCGAGGAAAACACCCTCATATGCCTGAGCTACCGTCGGAGCTACAGTAGTGCCAGGTGGACATCGATTCGGACCAGCATCCTAGCAGGTTCACGTTGTCCAGTTGTCCGTAACAACTCCGTAACAATTTGGGTTAAAGATGCAGGGTTTCGGGGTTAGGTCTTATGTTCTAGGATTTAGGGTTTAGGGCTCCTCTGAACCCTAAACCCTACGCTTTGTATCAGGCCTGACAACCTTCGAAAACGGCGCCACGGGACAGAGCAAGAAAGGCTGAGGGTCCAAGTACCCAACAGTTGGGAGGTGGGAACGGGTTTAGGGTTCAGGGTTTAGTTGGACCCTAAGCCCTTCATGACGCTCGTATACTCAGGTGCCCATATCCATAAAATTTTGGGTACATGAGGTCATGCAAAATGTTTGATATCCACCGCAGACCGGCTTATGGCTTGATAGAATTCCAACGCAGCATCCCTTGCAACAACCCGAAAGAACCGAGAGGGAATGTTTGAGAGACCAAAGACCATTCGTTAGGTGGACCCCCCACCCAGTAATAGTGACTATAAGGGCTGATAAGAATTCTGTTAGGGCCCCGTTATATTCCGATGATACCACTATTACAGGGTGGGGAGTCCTCCTAAACCATTCAGATTAAGCTTCCCGCCAAGACCCAGGCTGCAAAAGTGGCGCTGCAGCAGGAGTGGGGAGGGAAGATCGGTGCTACTTACTACTTTAGGTGATGATATGGAGTTTCCAGAAATTGGATTTGTTTAAAGGGGTCCCCCATAACATGGACTACCGTATTTTGGGGTCTGCAGTCGGTACCAAAATCTCTTGTCAGGGTATTTTAGTGATCCACTCCCAAAATTCACCCCAACCCTAAAACCTAAACCCTAAACGTCATTCCCAGTTAAGCGCCAGTAAGCTTCTGGCTGAAGGCTACAGCCAGGTATCGGAGCAGTCAGGATTTAGATTGGTTGGTTGGTTTAGGGTCTAGGGTTTGGGGTTTGGGGTTAGGGTTTAGAGGTTAACTCGGTCACTGTTGAATGTGATTGTCAGCTTGTATCGATGAAGGTATATGTGAGTTATATGGGGCTACGTACATTGCTCATCACGTGCCATTTGAGAGCTGCTACTATGGGCAGTGAGAGCGCCCAAATCTTCTATCTGACCTCCTACACTACAGTCCTTAATTGCATAGACCCAGTCCGGACTACATGCTCCATTTCTTCCTCCATTTCAATTCAACCACGGCATGGTTGACCGTACTCCACGTTCAAAACGCTGAAATGAAACCCTGAACCGCACACTCTGAACCCTTTCCCTCGACAGCACTCTAAATCCTTAGCCCTTATGATGATATTGACAAATATTTAGGTGGTTGTCCAATTACGGTCGGATTGATATTAGGGGCCGCATTATATTTGGAACCAGCTACGACAACCTAACATATGAATCCGAATTCTGGCAAGCCATTATATGGGCCCAGTGCCCATTTGATTTGCCACTTTCTTTTGTATCTGATGCTCCGTTATGGAACCCTGAATCCAAAGCCCTAAGCTCCAAATGGAGGTTTTCCAAAATTAGGGGTAGCTTATGGGGGGTCCCAATAATAATGACCATGGTATCTTGGGGTCTGTATTGAGGGTCCCCCTATTTAGGGAAACTACCAAATAGTAGTTTGTACGGTCTTCATCTCCATTCCTTCATTCAGGCTTCTAGACCCTATGCTCTCCTCGAATATCCCGTGCAAACCCTTTACAGACACACGTGACCCCCGAATTTAACAGTAAAACCGAAACCCGGGAAAATAATTTTGGCAACCTACCATTTAGGCTTCTTCAGTATCCTTGCCTCTTTCTGCTTTGCCAGCCGCTGTGCCGCTGCGGTCGCGCGCTCCTTCGGGTCTGAGGCTTTGAGGAGGGTGGTAGCAGCAGGGTTGAGGGGAGCCCATGATAAGCCCTAGCCTACAATAAGCCTGGAGCTCTGAAATGAGTGGAGTCGACCTGAATGCCGACAGAACCCTGAAAGGGACAAACACAATTTTCATGGCGCCTCCCTAAACCCTAAATTTCAAAACTGCGTGTGTGGTGCAACCCTAGGAGTCCAACAAAAACGGTCAAGTAAGTGGTGTTAGGTCTGCTCCCGGAAAAGGGTACACCCTCATACAAAACCAAATGCCCAATGGCTGAAAACTTGGACCCTAAGCGCTACACCCTAAATCCTTACGTAACCCAATTCGACCCCAAATACTTAATCCTACATCACCCGTATAGAAGCCTGCCTATGTATCCTAAATCCTCACTCCTAAGCCGGGCCCTCAGAAATGCCCACATGGCCTCCATTTCAGATGCTGGGCTCTCGGTAGATCGCCTGTCCGTAGGTTCCTGGCAGCCGCGTAGCATGTGGGGCTTCAGGGGTGTAAAGGAGTTTGTAGGGGTATATATATATATATGTATATATATAAGACTTACATAAGAATTATAAGTGTATAGGGCTTAGGATTTGAGTTCCAGGAGTTCCCACCCTACTTTCATGCCCTTGCTCATGGATGCGTTTGGATCCCCAAGCCAAGGAGTGCAATCAGCCCTGAACTACGGTTTTTGGGACCCGCCACCTAAGGTTACAAACATTGGGGGTGCAAACTTAAAGCCTTTGACCACAGAAGTCTCAAACCCTAAACCCCAAACCCTCAATCCTCAACCCTAAACCCAAACCCAAAACCCCAAACCGTAAGCCTTGAAGCAACCTCCCAGATCCTCAAGCACCCCCTTCAAAATCATGCCCAATGTTCATAAACCTGTGCCTGCTCTACCGCTGTGCCAGCCACCATGTTTCCATCTCATTCTCTCCATTTCAACTCAACTTGATTCTCCCCTCTGAGGGTAATATATCTCGAAACCCTAAACCCTAAATCCCTAAACTCTCAACCCTAAATCCCTGTATAACCTTAAAACTATAAGACCTTAAGCGAGGAAAACACCCTCATATGCCTGAGCTACCGTCGGAGCTACAGTAGTGCCAGGTGGACGTCGATTCGGACCAGCATCCTAGCAGGTTCACGTTGTCCAGTTGTCCGTAACAACTCCGTAACAATTTGGGTTAAAGATGCAGGGTTTCGGGGTTAGGTCTTACGTTCTAGGATTTAGGGTTTAGGGCTCCTCTGAACCCTAAACCCTACGCTTTGTAACAGGCCTGACAACCTTCGAAAACGGCGCCACGGGACAGAGCAAGAAAGGCTGAGGGTCCAAGTACCCAACAGTTGGGAGGTGGGAACGGGTTTAGGGTTCAGGGTTTAGTTGGACCCTAAGCCCTTCATGACGCTCGTATACTCAGGTGCCCATATCCATAAAGTTTTGGGTACATGAGGTCATGCAACATGTTTGATATCCACCGCAGATCGGCTTATGGCTGGTCAGAATTCCAATGCAGCATCCCCTGCAACAACCCGGAAGAACTCAGAGAAAATGTTTGAGATACCAAAGACCATTCGTTAGGTGGACCCCCCACCCAGTAATAGTGACTATAAGGGATGATAAGGATTATATTAGGGCCCCGCTATATTCCGATTATACCACTATTACAGGGTGGGGGGTCCTCCTGAACCTTAAGTTTCCCGCCAAGACCCAGGCTGCAAAACTGGCGCTGCAGAGGGAAGATCGGTGCTACTTACTACTTTAGGTGAGTATATAGGCTTTCCAGAAATGGGAAACCTTTTTTTAAGGAGCCCCCATAACAGGGACTACCGTATTTTGGGGTCTGCAGTTGGTACCAAAATATCTTGTCAGGGTACTTTAGTGATCCACTCCCAAAATTCACCCCAACCCTAAAACCTAAACCCTAAACGTCATTCCCACTTAAGCGCCAGTAAGCTTCTGGCTGAAGGCTACAGCCAGGTATCGGAGCAGTCAGGATTTAGATTGGTTGGTTGGTTTAGGGTCTAGGGTTTGGGGTTTAGGGTTTAGTTTAGAGGTTAACTCGGTCACTGTTGAATGTGATTGTCAGTTTGTATCGATGAAGGTATATGTGAGTTATATGGGGCTACGTACATTGCTCATCACGTGCCATTTGAGAGCTGTTACTATGGGCAGTGAGAGCGCCCAAATCTTCTATCTGACCTCCTACACTACAGTCCTTAATTGCATAGACCCAGTCCGGACTACATGCTCCATTTCTTCCTCCATTTCAGTTCAACCGCGGCATGGTTGACCGTACTCCACGTTCAAAACGCTGAAATGAAACCCTGAACCGCACACTCTGAACCCTTACCTCAACAGCACACTAAATCCTTAGCCCTTATGATGATATTGACAAATATTTAGGTGGTTGTCCAATTACGGTCGGATTGATATTAGGAGCCGCATTATATTTGGAACCAGCTACGACAACCTAACATATGAACCCGAATTCTGGCAAGCCATTATATGAGCCCAGTGCCCATTTGATTTGCCACTTTCTTTTGTATCTGATGCTCTATATGGAACCCTGAATCCAAAGCCCCTGCAAAATTAGGGGTAGCTTATGGGGGGTCCCAATAATGATGACCATGGTATCTTGGGGTCTCTATTGGGGTCCTCCTATTTAGGGAAACTACCAAATAGTAGTTTGTACGGTCTTCATTTCCATTCCTTCATTCAGGCTTCTAGACCCTATGCTCTCCTCGAATATCCCGTGCAAACCCTTTGCAGACACACGTGACCCCCGAATTTAACCGTAAAACCGAAAACTCGAAAATAATTTTGGCAATCTACCATTTAGGCTTCTTCAGTATCCTTGCCTCTCTCTGCTTTGCCAGCCGCTGTGCCGCCGCGGTCACGCGCTCCTTCGGGTCTGAGGCTTTGAGGAGGGTGGTAGAAGCAGGGTTGAGGGGAGCCCATGATAAGCCCTAGCCTACAATAAGCCTGGAGCTCTGAAACGAGTGGAGTCGACCTGAATGCCAACAGAACCCTGAAAGGGACAAACACAATTTTCATGGCGCCTCCCTAAACCCTAGATCTCAAAACTGCGTGTGTGGTGCAACCCTAGGAGTCCAACAAAAAACGGTCAAGTAAGTGGTGTTAGGTCTGCTCCCGGAAAAGGGTACACCCTCATACAAAACCAAATGCCCAACGGCTGAATGCTTGGACCCTAAGCGCTACACCCTAAATCCTTACGCAACCCAATTCGCCCCAAATACTTAATCCTACATCACTCGTATAGAACCCTACGTCTCCTAAATCCTCAACCCTAAGCTTGGCCCTTGGACATGCCCTACGAGGCCTCCATTTCAGATGCTGGGCTCTCGATAGATGGCTTGCCCGTAGGTTCCTGGCAGCCGAGTAGCATGCGGGGCTCTAGGGGTGTAAAGGGGTTTGTAGGGGTATATATAAGACTTACAGAAGAATCATAAGTGTGTAGGGCTTAGGATTTAGGGTTCCAGGAGTTCCCACCCTACTTTCATGCCCTCGTTCATGGATTTAGAGTTGAGGGTCCTCTAAACCCTGAAACTTAGTACATGGATCAAGGTACCCACGATGGGGTTGCAAGAACTGGGACCTCCAACTTTCAGAACCTACCAAACCAGACGGGCAATTGTCCTGTGTACCTTTAGGGTCTGCACCCATTGCATTTGGATCCCCAAGCCAAGGAGTGCAACCAGCCCTGAACTAAGGTTTTTGGGACCCGCCACCTAAGGTTACAAACGTTGGGGGTGCAAACTCAAAGCCTTTGACCAAAGAAGTCTCAAACCCTAAGCCCTAAACCCAAAACCCCAAACCCTCAGCCTTGCACCAACCTCCCAGATCCTCAAACACTCCTCACAAAAGCCTAAACTGTGCCTGCGCTAACGTCGTGCTAACCATCAAAACCCTAAAAAAGTGCCTGCGCCAACGTCGTGCTAACCATCCTGTGTCCATGTCATTGTCCATTTTCTACTCAACTTGATTCTCCCCTGTTGGGGTAATGAATCTCGAAACCCTATATCCCTATATGAGACTAAAACATGAGACCTTAAGCGAAGAAAACACCCTCGTATGCCTGAGCTACCGTCGGAGCAACAGTAGTGTCAGGTGGACGTCGATTCGGACCAGCATCCTAGCTGGTGCAAGTTCCAGGTTTAGGGTGGAGGATTTAGGGTTTAGGGTTGAGGTCTTAGGGTTTAGGGCTTAGGTGTGAAACCATGGGCAACTGATATGGACCTTTGACTGTCCGGGCGCCATTTCTACATGCAAAACGCCTAAAGTCTGTACCCTAAGCCCTATTCCCACTTAAGCACCAGTAAGCTTCTGGCAGAAGGCTACGGCCAGGTATCGGACGAGTCAGGATTTACATTGGTTGGTTGGTTGGTTTAGGGTTTGGGGGTTTAGGGTTTCGAGGTTAACTCGGTCACCCACTACATGTTCCATTTCCTCTTCCATTTCAGTATTAAATTCCGGTACGGTTGATCGTACTCCAAGTTCCAAGTTCCAAACGCTGAAATGAAACCCTGAACCGCACACTTTAAACGCGTACCTTAACAGCACACTAAATCCTAAGCCCTTCTAAGGATATTGGCAAATATTTGGGTGGTTGTCAAACTATGGTCAGGTTGTGGGCACCCTGATATTAGGGGCCGCATTATAATTCTTGGGAGCCAAGAAGAGCACCAGAGTTTCGACAACCTACCATATGAACCCTCATCCTGGCAAGCCACGATATAAGCCCAGTGCCCATTTGATTTTCCACTTTCTTTTGTATCTGATGCTCCGTTATGGAACCCTAGATCCAAAGCCCTAACCCTGGGGATCCAGGTATACAACTGATACCTACATTGGGCTCTAAAGTCTGTAAATCTTAACTACATTGGGCTATTTGGATCCCTAGGGCTAAGCCCTAAACCCTAAACCCCTAAATAGTCGTTTGCACGGTTTTCTCCATTCCTTCATTCAGGCTTCTAGACCCTAACTAAGCTCTTCTCGAATATCCGCTGCAAATCCTTTACAAGGACACACATAACCGCCAAATTTAACTCAAAACCCTAAACATTAAACCCTAAACACTAGGCCCTAAACCCTAAACTCTGAAGACTAGACTAAACCCAAAGCCCTGGAAAGTAAGTTTGGCAACCATTTAAGCTTCTACAGTATCCTTGCCTCTTTCTGCTTTGCCAGACGCTTTGCCGCTGCGGTCACGCGCTCCTTTGGGGTTGAGGCTTTGAAGGTCAAGTTTTAAAGTTAGAGGGTGGGACGCTGTGGGGCC
>CAJNIZ010044653.1:0-12853 GCA_905231905.1 Symbiodinium pilosum | reverse complement strand
CTAAACCCTGAACCCTAAACCACAGGTCAAGGCAAGACTTTGCTCCTCAAACACCTTTGGTGCAAGACACCCCTTGCTCATGCGGAGTTCATCGAAAGGGGGCCGTGACTTCTGTCCAGGCACCCAAACCCTACACTAGGGTAAGGTTGAGCTTTTAAGGTTTAGGGTTTAGGNNCCCCCACCCAGTAATAGTGACTTTGGGGGATAATAGGTATTATATTTGGGTCCTCTTATATTTCTCTTATACCACTATTACAGGATGGGGGGTCCTCCTAAGGTTTAGGGTTTAGCCTAGATGTTTTAATATACTGGGTGGCACTTTGAGGGCCCAAAATAGTTCATGGACAGCTTCCCTCATACAACAACAACTTGTTTTTGTCCCCCTCAAGTTGATAGAATATGGGGTATATGGGCATCTTCTTCTGATATACGCAAAGCCGTATTCTATCTACTTACGAGGGACTATAACCATACCAAAGCGCCACCTGACTGCTTTTTGGGGACCCACCATACGGTGGATGGAGCAGATCTTTACACCACCGAAAATCCCCCATTTGCAAAAGATACCACTTCTTGGGGATTTTTGGGGGGTTTCCCAAAATCAGGGTACCCTTTCTGGGGGTCCCCATAATAAGGACTATAGTATTTTGGGATCTATATTGGGGTTCCATTATTTTGGGATACTACCATATACATATGTTATATACGCATGCATATAAAGTATCAAGATTCGGAGTATGCGCGGTTGTATCAGGGAGGGCACCTATATGTACCTGCCAGTGCATCCCTTGTTAGCCGCCCACACTCCTAATGTTGCCAGGGCTTCGGGAAGACTATCATCCACATCGATAATGGCAATGGTCGTTATCTAGCGTATACTTGGGCCCCCAAAGTACTGATATACAAAATCCTGTGTTGTCCAATACCTTCCACTCAAGTACTTTGGAATTCCTAGCATTTACCTGGAACCTCCAATGTAGTTCCTTTTTGGGTTTGGTATGGTCTTTTTGTTAGGACCCTTACTACATTGGAGGGTCTAGGTAGGGTTCACAGTACCCCGTTGGGAATTGAAAGCACTGAACCTCCAACATGGAAACAACGGCTTTAGGGGCCAGGGGTTTAGGGTTTAGGGTCCAAAAAGCGTCTGCAATCTCAAGATTGAACCCCAATCTAGGGTTTATTCTGCGAAGCTCTATAGTTTGCAGTACTCTATACACCCAGCCCTGATACCTAAACTATAGGGGGATTTCCCAAAATTAGGGGTACCCTGTTAAGGGTCCCTGTAGTCAGCACTGCAATATCTGTCGATCTATGTTGGGGTTTGAGGAACTACCACCGTAAACCCCGAACCCTAAACCCTATCGGGGGAAACTACTACGCGAGCATGAGCCATCGTCTAAACTCCTAGCATCCCCCTATAGTAGTACCCTATATAATCCCCTATGGAACCCCCCTTTAAACCCTAAACCCTAAACCCCTAACCCGGGTGACTATATGGCTTATATGGAAAGTTACCCAACTCTGGGGCCCGTGGGGTTCAACGGCCCCCGGCAATCTAGCAAGACCTCATTGGTCAGGCATGACGACCCTCTTCATGGTGGCACTTGCAGGGATCCTTTCAAAACCTAAACCCTAAACCCGAAAACCTACCCCAAACCTTATAATCCCTAGACCCTAATCTCTAGGGCCTAAACCCTAAAACCTACACCCCAGACCTTATAATCCCTAGACCCTAATCCCTAAAGCCTAAACCCTAAAACCTTATAATCCCTAGACCCTAATCCCTAAAGCCAAAACCCTAAAACCTACACCCCAAACCTTATAATCCCTAGACCCTAATCCCTAAAGCCTAAACCCTAAAGCCTAAACCCTAAAACCCCAGACCGTAAATCGTAAACCCGACAGTGAGGCAGATGAAGGCTTTATAGTTTCGGGTTTAGGGTATCTTTTAGGTGGACCCCCCACCCAGTAATAGAAATCAAAGGGATAATAGGGATCATATTAGGGTCCTCTTATATTCTTATTATACCACTATCACAGGGTGGGGGGTCCTCCTAGGGTATCTTCACCTTCATTCCAGGCATACGGTCAATCTAGGTAGCCCTGGATATAATAGAGGCGTCAGGAACACTAATCATGGATTCTCGCGTGCATGTAGTGGGCCATAAAACCTAAGCACCCTACTAACCCTAGAGCCTAAACCTTAAACTACACCCTAAAATCTATTGCCGAAAGACTGCAGAGCTTGCAACCCCAACCTGTTGTCAACAGAAGCAGAAGTTGTCAAACGTACCTGCTGGGGGCTAGGGTTTCGGGTCAAGCTACATGCTTCAGCACCCCCAGAAAATTTAGTCCCCTGCATTCGCAAGGTGTCCCAAAACACTCACCAGAACCCTAAGCCGTAAAACCTGAACCCTAAACCTTAAACCCTAAACCTAATAATATACAGTTCCCCAGCGAAAGCTGGGGGAGCCTCAGCACGACCAATGAAGCAACCACTTTAAAAACCAAAAGCCGACAGAGGTTGCCCATTTCCGGGCTTTGCACAACGCGGACAAAAGGCACACACAACTGGGTTGCTGTTAAGGAACTTAATTTAAGTTACCATAATGGGTGTATTCAGTAAATAATATGGTTTTCCCTATTCAATATAGTAATTTAAGCTAAGCTCCTAAATCGCAACCCAGAAAGAGGATAGCTCCGCAAAGCAGATTCTTGAGCTTGTTCTATAAACCCTGAACCCCTAAACCCTGAACCCCTAAACCCCTAAACCCTAGGTTGGAGGGGCCAAGGTACCCCGAGGTTGTACTCCTGGGCTTTGGCATCCTCTTAAGGCAATCTAGGGGACTTCATTGGATCAAATAAGGGCTATGTTAATGCCATATTGGGTTTAGGGTTTAGGGGTACGACCTCAGGGTACAATCCCGGAACTCTTGATGCAATGGGCTTCAAAAACTCGAAACGGTAAATCTCGCAAGAAGATCCAAAAAGAGAGACCCACCATCCTTCTCGGGGTATATATCATGGTTGCACCTACTAACCCCCCCTGCGTTTATGGTTTAAGGCTTGGGGACCCTCCATGAGTTCCCTCTTCATCGGCCTTAACTGGCTCCATAATTATCCCTAAATAACCTTGAGCAGGGGAGGGAACCTGGGGGTAGTACGGGGGGTTGGCGGGTAGTAGACCCGTGAATGTACAAAAAACTTGTAGGGGCTTAGGCTAACTATTGTGTATATTGGGATCTCCTGTTTGGGGAATCTACCATGTACTTTGCCAGTCCAGAATTGTGCATGCTCAACAAATTCTGCCTGACCTGGGCATACTACAATAACACAGATTCCCATATCTGAAGTACTTAGGGACATGCAAAGTTTTGAGTATCAACAGGAGGTAGGTGCTGAATCCTCCGTCAACTTTTGGTATCGCAAATTCCGCGCAAATGACAGGCCGCAGCTGGAATGCGGGCGCTTCACCAAGCGTTTCTGCCAAGAAGGCCCTGTCGGAATTTAGGGTTTAGGGAACCTCCAGCTAATCTCCAACCTCCTCCATGCGGGGGATTCTCACAATGGTGCTGCAAGACATCTAGATCAGGAGTTGCCTTTTTGCGATATCACAAGGAAGAGCCCCTCGTCTGAACAGGCCATAAGCCCTAAACCCTGAAGCCCAAGCAGAGCACTTCCCTCTTCACGTCCATGAACAGCGCCTGTTTAGGTTTAGGGTTCCAAGGAAGATTCCCTTGCTAAACCCTGAACCCTAAACCGCCTTGATTGGATCTAGCGTTTGCCTGGGCCCCCCAAAATGTGTAGGTCAATGGCATAGCTGGCTCTTTCGACGGTTTTGGGCCACTGGTCTACTGACTCTTGGGGCCCAAGTAGAGCTTCAACATCTTCAAAAAACCTAGACCCATCTGAGCTATAGTGACAACTCCTAGTATCCGCCTTAGGTAATCACCATACATCGTATAGAACTCTCCTATATAGCCGCCTTCAAGAAGTTTAGACCCTGAACCCTGAACCCTAAGCCTTATATAACCCCCTCAAACAAGTTTAGACCCTAAACCCCTATATCATTCCCTCTTCGGACTTTAGACCCTAAACCCTGAACCCTACATAACCACCTTTAATGTCTTTAGACTATAGCTCATCTGGAGGTGTTGCAAGACGCAAGTCTCGGAGATTGCTGGCGGCCTTGATTCCGGCTGAAAGCTTGCAGCCCGACAGCTGGAATATCAAAAGCATGTGGAACCTAAAGGGGTCAGGGCCTAGGGAATATCAAAAGCACACGGAACCCTAAAGGGTTTAGGTCTTAGGGTTTCGGATGTGGGGCGCTCAGGCCTCAGAATTTGGGATTTAAGGTAGTTTAGGATATGCGGCTTTGGGTTCAGGGTTTTGGATTTAGGCTTTCGGGTTTAGGGCGCAGGGCTCAAACAATTTGGGGAGGAGGGTCCCTGTTGGTTTAGATCCCTATATAACCCCAATATGACCCTGAACCCTATATAGTAGTTTCCATTTTCTTTTCCATTACCCCTATATAACCCCAATATAACCGGTTTAGGGTCTGGGGCTGCTTCAAGAATAACCCTTGGGTTTGGGAGCTACAGTCAGTACTCCTGCATTATTTTCTGCGGTATATATATGTATATATACATAGGGTTTAGGGTTGAGGGATATACTTTATAGACAATTTCATGGTGATTAATTCTTCATGAGGGAATATATTGGGTATTACTCTAAACTACAAGAAAAACTCCTTTGTCCACTGTTAAGGGCCCCTTAATGAGCCTGATATTGACAATAACTCATATAGCCTAATAGACTGAAAATTATCCACTGGACAGGTAGTGGTTTGCTTAGCGGCCTTCAAAGGGATCTTCCTAAAGGCACATGTTTTCGTTGCTGCTTGGTACGGATTCCTTCGTATAGAAACCGGAAGCGGAATCACAGGGAGAGTCCACGGGACCTACCTCCTAAAAATTCGAATTTTCATTAGTGGCTGGGTAGGCCTTAGGACTTTCCCCCTCAATTACGGAATCCACCCAGAATTATACTAACATTTAAGTATGATTTGACAGAAGCTCCTCAGTTGAAGGGGTTGGGAAGTCCGGGTGACACTTCGCAATCCACCCCGGTGCTGGCACAACGAAACCGTTTTCCAGCTGCCAAATATTTGAAAAGACAGCTGGGGCTCCCACGTAATATTCGGTGTACGTAGGTGTATGGCATTTATCAGATATCCCCAAACCCCTTCACTGAGGAGTTTACCTTAACTCATCTGCTGCTCTGCTGGACTTAGTGTTTAGAGCAACAACGTTCAGATTTCCCTTTGCGCTCAACCGAACGATGCGATTGATAGCCTTGTAGGATTGTCCTTTCACGCCTCGACTAAGCTCTGTCTAGCAGTGCCATACATTACCAAAATATACGCCCTGATCCACTCTTCGAACCACAAACTCTAAACCCTAAACCCTTTATAACCCATTAACTGTAATAGTTTCCATTCTCTTGTCCATTATATTCCGTATATTACCCCAATATACTATAGTAGTTCCTAATCCACAGCCCTCAGCCTTGTAAACCCTTAAAACCCCAGACCCTAGACCCTAATCCCGAATCCCTAAACCCTTATAAGCCCTAAACCCTTAAATCCCTAATCTCTAAACCCTAAACCCTTAAACCCTTAAATCCCTAAATCCCTAAACCCTGAACCCTAAACCCTTAAACCCTCAAGTCTCTAAACCTCTGGCCTCCTAATCGAACTCAAGGTTTCACTGACTATGGCGCACCCTTTACCCACACACGGTTTAGGATTGAAGGAGTTTAGGGTTAGAAGTTTAGGAGTTTAGGCTTTAGGGTTTGGGAATTTAGGGTTTCGGGTTTCGGGTTTACGAGTTTAAGGTTTAGGGCTAGGAGTTGGGTGTTTGGTGTTACCTGTTTAGGGTTTAGGGAAGAAAAAACCCTGCGAGCTGCATTCGCTAGTCCGGCTGGCTCAACAAATGAAAGCCGCCGAACTACAGAGCACAATTGTGTCGCAGTGTCATCTGACAGCATACTGTAGACCCGGTTTAGGGTTTAGGGCTTAGGGTCCCCTGAGGGATTATAATAGGGATCCTAGTATTAAGGACCTTAAAAGGAGCGTGGTCATATGAGGGTTTAGGAGTTAAAATTTAGGGTCCGGGGCATAAGAACTCAGAATAATGCAGTATCAAATGGAAAGGATGTTTTAGAAGAAATGCTTATTCCGTAAATATAGGCAATCAATTTCGAAGCCTGAGTAGTTAGTAAGGGCCTTGGGCGTATATTTTGCTAGAGCTATGTCAGGCTAATGAAGGAGTGCGTAGGGAAATGCTTTCGGCGTCTACAAAGCAGGTAAGGATTGCGCCTGCGGGCTGAGAAGGATTAGAGGCTAGCGCTTATGAGTCTATACTGAAGGGACGTTAATGGGAGTCCCAAACAGGGAACCCCAAGAATATAGTAGGAATATAATGGGAATATACCTACCAAGGTCCTCATATTCCATTACATTCCTACTATATTCTTGGGGTTCCCTGTTTGGTTTCCCAATAAATGTCCCTATATATACAGACCCCTTGGGTCAAGGATGAGGACTCGGTATGTACCCTACACTCTAACTCCTAAATCTAAACCCCACCCTAGACAGCAAATTCTTACCCTAAACCCTGAATCCTCAACCCTAAACTTCAATGGGTTCCCTGTTTGTACCTCGGGAAGAGCAGGCCAATAAATCGTGGGATCTAGCTTTTATAGACTCCATGAGTTTATGGGTTTCAGGGTATGGTGTCTAGGGTTCATTGTAGGGTCCATAGGGATTAGAGTGTAGAGTTTAGGATTGAAGTACTGACGGCTTGTGGGACTTCGTCAGTAGTCTGAAGGGGGCTTACAATCCAACTCATGATCCTGCAAATTGTTGGATATATGGCTGTAACTCCAATTGCGGAGTTTACTTGCGAACTTAAGCTTAACTCGTAATCTCTAATTTGTGTGTGCTGTTTTCGGGAAGGACTCTGCTGACTCACGTCTTTACCTTTGGGTTGAGAGTGTTGGATCTTGGTTTTGGGTTAGAGTAGGGGTTTGGGTTTCAAGTGCTCGCTGGAGCTGGGTTTGCGGGTATCTGCCTCATATTGTAAGTATATACAGATTGCAAGCACATGGTCTTGATAAACATTCAAGCTTCCATATTGGTATTTAGATTTAGGACTTCCAGGGCTCCAATGGGTTTCGGTTCTGATATGGCCGTAAACTGTAAACCCTAAACCCTTAAACCCTTAAGCCCTAAACCCGGATAGGGCTATTTGAAGCAGTTTAGGGAGCTGAAACATCGCAACGTCCCCAAAACCAGGTCTCTTTTCGGGGTACCGGTGATGCGTCGAAGACTATGGAGATGTTGAGGAATACCTTCAATAACTTGTGCGACAGAGGGACCCGGCTCTAATATCTGAGCTCTGGTGGGGTATGGCTGGGCGTGAAAGGCCTAGGGTTCAGTGGCTCTTGGGGAGCATGACTGTTTCTTTTTAAAAGGTAGGGCTTGCTTGCTTCAATACGAGTACTTTGGAACTACAACCTTTTAAGGTTTGGGGTTAGGGTTTAGGGTTAAGTGTTGAGGCTTGAGGGCTTAGGGTTGGGGCGCGAACTGTTTCTGAAGGGTGAAGCCCTGAACCCTAAACCCTAATAAGAAAGGGCGGGCTTGCTTTACTGCAAGAGGAGGAGTTTGGTATCTCAACCTGCAAATAGCACCCCATTATACTCACACAATACCCTATAGGGCTCCAATGACCTAAATCATGGATTCTGGGTTCTGTATACCCCATAGTTACATAGCCCAGTAGCCTACTATGTTGGTGACTGGGAGCCCTAGGGATACTTGTGGGATGCTAACTTGGGAGTTGGGGCTACCAAACCTCCAACATCTCGTTGCTATACTTGTGGACTCCCTAAACTTTGAATTTCAACTTCTTGCTATACTTGTGGGCTTCTGAACCCTAAACCCTGAACCAGGGTTTGGGGCTTAATGGGCCTTAGGGATTCTTAGTCTGACGCGCGACATCCTACTGTGCCCGCAAAAGTAACCCAAGAGTCCAAGGATCCAAACACAAAGTGATCAGAATTTGTATGATGGCAACCCTAAACCGCCTAAACCCTAAACCGCATCAAATACTGCCGGACAAGCTTTGGTGAAGCCCTAAACCTTAAACTGTGCTGCAGAATCAAATGCAAAATAGAATGGTAATTGAGGTCATGAAGGGGCTATATATACTGATCATGGCATGCAAGGGCCTAAGTAACTGCCAACGTCATGTCGAGGTCTGCTTGAGGTACCCTGTGCGAGGGACCTTTTACCAAAATATGGCTTATTTAAGCACCTTGCGGTACTTGGACTCTTCGGCGAAGCAAAGGCCTTGCCATTAGGGGCACAGAAAATTTCGACGGGAATAGGAAACTACCACTAAGGGTCCAAGGCCCCAAATAATCAGGGCTTTCAAGCCCAAGTACTATAATATTACTGGTATTTGGGCCCTAAAGCCCTATTATTGGGGTCCTATATACTCCCATATAATCCCCATATACCCTTATACATCCCTATAACCCCTTTAAAAGGGATCCTCGGATTTGGGTCCCTGGACCCTCAGGGTACCATGGCCCCTCAGCTTTGCCATTCTGGACATGGACGTTTGTTTGGGTCGCGACTGTAGATTCAGACAGAATCAGATTACCTAAGCCCCAAAAGTATGCAAAATAATAGCCCTCAACCAAGAATAACCATAAAGGCCTTTATTTTACATACTTTTGGGGTCCAGATAGAGCCTTTGCTCAAAGGAGTATACCCAAAAAAAGGAACACAATATCCTTCTCCTTATAGAGGGACGCTATTATCCCCATCTACAAATACTATTCACGCGACATGTCTTGCCTTCCATGTGGTCCACTGGAGTCATGCCTATGCTGTATGAAGCATCTAATTTTTGACCGCAAGTACCCTCAAAAAAGGAAACCCTAAACCCTTAAACCCTAAACCATGAACCCTAAACCCAGTCGCTACAAAAGAGCATGTCCAGGTAGGGGCTTGTGCGGGACCTCCCGGGGGTTTGATTCGAAAAAGGTGGGTTTGGTGCGAGATTTCGCATAGTATGCGAAATCTCGCACTAAACCCTGAATCCCTAAATCCCTAACCCTAAACTTGGAACGGTTTAGTGGTCTTCAAGCTCCCAGTATATGGGTACATGTGTCTTTTATTCGTGGGTCCCCTGAAAATTAGTTCGCCCTACTATACCCCCAAGGTTCCTCCTTGATTAGAAGTGAAGTGGGACCCGGAACGGAAGGGGGGTAGGATATGAGGCGAACTAGGGAAGCCATGGGTAATGAGCCCGGACAGTCCAATATCCCTTAATCAGGGCGTATACCCTAAATTATACTAGCGTCCCTAGTAAGATTTACGGTATATTCCCTAATTAAGGGACAATGGACTTTCTGGGAAGAACCTCCGTCACAAGCAACCGGGGCGCCCCAAGTCAAGCTCCGTAACCCGCAAGTCATGAACCCTAAACAATAAACCCTGAACCCTAAAACAGCTGGCCAGGGAGGTCCTGCTAAATTCCATGCATGCAAATGAGCCGTAGTCTAAACTCCTTAAAGGTGTTATATATATGGGATAATAGAGGGTTTAGGGTTTAGGGTTCAGGGTTTAGGGTTTGGGGTTTAGAGATTAGGGTCTAAACTTTTTCAAGGGGGATTATATAGGTTATATAGGGGAGAATAAAGAGGGGTTATTGCGGGGGATACGGAGTTTAGACTACGATGCAAATGCTTCGAGACTTGGGCGCCTTTTGACAACAAGTCCCTGAAGCCTCAGTACGGCTCGGGCTTAGAGTTCGCGCGCTATAGAGCTCACATACTAAACAATGCAACCGGATTCCAATTCATAGTTTCTCAGGTAAGTAGTGTGGTTGAACTTGGTAAGATCGTATTTCTCATATTAAATATTATAGGAGGACATAATCTTCCTCTATATTGGGTACCATAGTATCCCCAAGTAAAATACTACACAGGTGGACACGCCAAACATTCACTCTTTAGCCCTTCGTAGGGCTTGGATGCTAACCCTAAGGCTCTAGTGACTCATAATATACGGATTTTGGGCCCAAAGACCATACTATGCAAGGCTTTTGGGCCATTTGGAGCCTTGGGGTAAGGGTTGACGAAACCTAAAAGACGAACAACAACCACTGATGAAATCCTACCTTACATGGGCCCTCTGGGTTCCTTTCAGGAGCAGCCAGGAGGACACAATAAGACTCCCGCAGTAAAGCCATAACGGCACTGGAGTCAGAAATCGTACTAGCATGTAAACCCTAAGGGTCCAAGTACTTAAAAATCATATACCTGCCCAAAACTTGTACTATAATTACTATTGCCCAAAACCCAAGTGCCTGATTATTGGGTACATGGACCCTCTGAGTAAGCCCTAGACCCTATAAAGCCGCAAACACTACTCAAGAAGATCCCAAGAGATTTGCAAACAAAGGCTTGGAGACCATCAGTTCAGATAGCCCTAAACCAAAGAGGGGAGCTTGCTTACCCCGCTTCCCAGAATGGGGGCCGCGGTCTAGGGCGTAGGGTTTTGGGCCAGTATGGCAGGCCATGATGAGAACAGGGGCCATCAGTACTCTTACTTTGGAGGGTCAGGCGGACTTGGTATGTATATAAGGTTTATGGGGATAACTGGGGTTAGTTTAAGGCTTATAATCTAACCTTATAGGGGTTTTGTGGGGATTCTAGTCTAGCAACCTCCAAGTACACCTAGGGCCCATGCTTAAAACCTTCAAGGCAAACAGGTTGCTACCCAGTGAACATGGTGAAGGTCGTGCCCGGCCCATACGATGCTTGTACACCCTGAACCCTAAAGCCTTACATCCTATGCCACCTCCTGACCCGCTATAGCGCCACCACCACGATACCCTCAGCTCTAATCTCTCACCCTAAGCCCTAAATCGAAATATGTGTCTTTCAATGCAGCCCGTGCTCCACCTCCTAAAAGGTGCAAGCCCCCACTGGCAAGGTAGCCCTCCACAAAACATTGGTTAAGAACATAGGGTTTAGGGATCAGAAAAGTATCAGCAGGCGTGGTTTAGGGTGTAGGGTTCAGGGCTTAGGGTCTAGAGCTTTGGGTTTAAAGTTTACGGCCCCACCTAGAGGAACCAGCGTAGACAGAAAAGGGTTTTGTAGTTGTTATGTGGGTATCTTGATCTTCTTTGAAGGTCTAAGCCACTCCAGGCTAACCATGAACCTTGAACAAGAACACTTAAAGCCTCGGCCTAACACCCATAACCTAGACCTTAGTAGGGCAAACAACACTCACAACCGGGGCCCATGATTACCCTTCTACATAACACCAAAAACCTAAACTCAAAACACCAAACCCTGAATTGCACTAAACCCTGAACCCTAAACCCTAATCGTCCGAATCCTCTCCCTAATCCTAAACCTCCTACACAAAAACCCTAGACCCTGGAAACCCCAGAAATTGTGGTGGAGTCCCTGCTGGGGAGCTTAGTGGGCTACGCCGACGCAGCCCCTCGACCTCCGGTCCAGACTCGAAGACCAAGATCTAATGAAACTCTAAACCTTTTAGGGTTTGGGGCTTTGGAGAAAATATTTGCTGTGATAATCCAAACCTCCACTGACCTGGCCCTAGCACGCTACTAGCGATTCATTGGGGCACTTGACGGATTGGAGCCCAGACCTGAAGCCGTCGCAGTTAAACATTCCGCTTGGAAAGTTTGTCCGCTCCACAACTTGAGGTTGTGACTTTGGGAGCCACGACACCTGCAATCATAATCAGCTAACAATCTTGCATGGCTCCAAGTACCTCATACCTAGGGACTTATGGTTTCATGGTATAATAAGACCATTCAGGACTTTTGGTATCAACGGCAGTGCACCTAGTAAAGATATCTCACAGGACGTGGGGTTCAGAAATGCTCATAAAAGCGCGGGGCAGCTTTTGGATATGGACTGTCGCAAGGTATGTATGGACCTCCGTCTTGGGGTCCTTACAACAAGCATCATATCATAATGGGAGCAGAATAGGGACCTCCAAGTAATGAATGAATCCCTGGTATTATTTCAAGCATGAACTTGCAACCCATAATTGGAAGCTACAAACTTGTGAAAACTAGGTCACTTTTTCAAGTCTCCTGCTTCCCATGGCCAAAGCCCATGGGTTTTGGGGTCTAAGGCTAAGGATGCCTAGCCCCTAACCTAAGCCCCATAAACTTCCGTGGCCTCACACTGCCACAGAGTCATGCCCTTGTGTAGGGTGGCCGGGGTGATAAGCCCTAATCGCAAAACCCTAATCCCCAATCCCGAGACCCTAAAACCAGGCTCAGGCCGCTCATTGACTATGGTGGGCGGCGCCTATGCCCCGCGCAGTCGATGGCGCAGTCAACCTGACTAGTTCCGCTTCAACACAGCCACGGGGTAGCAGCCACGATAGGCCCGCGACTGGAGTGGGACCTTTCAACGGACCTTCAGGCCTTGAAGGACCTAGGTCTAGGGCACTCCCAAACCCCTTCCAAAAACTGTTGGAAGACCTGCATTTATAAGAACTCTTCCGGGGCCTCTCAAAAGGCCGCCTCCCCGAGGACGTCCCAGAAGGGCCGGCCAGCAGGATCTCTTCAGCAACCACAGCATCAATAATAAACATAGATTTGAGTCGTGGCCCAAGATGGACCCACCTGTGTTTAGGTCTCCTAAACTCTTAAAGAAATGGTTCTGGGTCTCACAGCCCTAACCCCTAAACCCTGCACCCCAAACCCCTAAACCTAAACCCAAACCCTAA